>CM046446.1:57313220-57496832 GCA_025506515.1 Flaveria trinervia | reverse complement strand
ATCACCTTGAGCAGTCAAGGCCTTTGTCTCTTTGCTTGACGAGGTAGTTCCACTCCTATCACTATCCTGACGGTTGAAGGTTGAGAACGGATTTTCGTTACCTGTTTTCTTGGTCTTTACACATTCACGTTTGAAATGCCCCTTTTCACCACAATTAAAGCAGGTAACTTCGGTTTTGTCAAAACCAAAGGTTCTGTCTTTTGTGGTTACCAGTTTCTATCCTGTCTTATTCACAAACTTTTTCGCCCTTCTGACAGCACTAGCCAAGGCCCAGATTATATCCATTCTCTCTAGTTCATTTTCGTCCACCTACTCGTAATCTTCATCTGCAAGATGGCATTTTCAAATCTTCCCTGCAACTAGACCATCAAAGGAATGGACAACAGCTTCCAGGAGATCCATGAGCTCCTTTGCTATTTCCACAGTGATATTATCGAGATTCTCAGTCTTCAACTTTGTAGTGTTGGCTTTAGGCACTATATATTGGGTAGTGGATGACCCTGACATTTCTGGTCCTGAAGCAGTGGCTTGGGAAGGACCTTTTGAACTAGACACAAAGGCAGTTTGAAGTGGTGCTCCTGAACTGGTTGGAGTAGGAGATGAGTTATAAAGTGACGGGTTCTGGTCATAGGATCCTTTTTGTGACCTGTACTTCATCCTTAGTTCCTCCTCCCTTAACTTCAGGATGAAGTCATTTATGTCTAATTTTGCAAGTATATTGTTCTATCTCAGATTAGACACAAACGAGTCCCATTTATCCGACAAACCATCAGCAAAGTTTGACACTTAATCTTCCATAGACGTTGTTATCCCATGAGTGTCTAGCTCACTCATCAGATGGTAGAATACGTTGATAATATGATCCAAGCTTTCTTTCCCTACTAAGGAGAAGTTATCAAACTCCTTCTTAAGAGCCTTTGTCTTTAATGCATTTAACATTGTATTCCCATCATATCTTTTCTCCAAAGCCTCCCATAACTTTTTCGCCTATTTGTTCTCAGAGAACTGATGAAATATATCTTTCAGTATCGACTGAGTCAACAGGGCATACACCTTCTTTTCAGCATTGTACTTAGCTTTCTGGCTGTCAATCATACCTCCCAATGTGAGCTTAACCCATTAGCACCGACTAGCATACTGTAACCTGTTTCAATGGATTCCTAAAGATTTGGATCGACTCCATTTAGATAGATCTTGAACCTATGTTTCCATTGTAGGTAATCATCTAACGTTATAAGTTTAGGTGGTTTATTGTGATTCCCAATTTCATTTTCCAGAAGCAGATGGTTCTGGATGCGAGAGTCCCTTCCTGCAGTAAAAGCAGAGCACTGATCTTCCATCTCTTTAAACTTTGAACTATAAAACTAAACTGGCTCACTCGTGCGAATGGACTATACAATTGGATCACTCGTGCGAATGAGGGGTGGGAATGAATTCAATTGTGCGATTGGATTCAGTCGTGCGATTGAAATGGATGAATGGACTCAAACGACTAGAGTTGTTCAGTCGTGTGGATGAAGTATGTGACTAAAGTGTGCAAATGAATTCAATCGTGCAATTGGATTCAGTCATATGTATGGAGTGTGTGATTAGAGACAAGCGAATGGGGTTGTTCAGTCGTACAAATGAGTGAGCAGCTGATTCCAATCGTTCGAATGGGGTGTGCGATTGAGTTTAGTCGTGCGATTGGGCCAATCTTGCGATATAAGGCAACTGTTTTTGCAAAATCAAAGGTTTTCGACACTTTGACACAAACACATGATTTTTCAAGAACCCTAATCTGTCGTATGCCAAAAAACGTAAACTTTGAGACCTGGAGACATCGAAAAGCTGTTCTACTCAAAATGTGACTCCTTTGAATCATAAACATGATTTTTACAACAAAACTAATCGAATCACATGCAAAATCAAGAGCCAAGGCTCTGATACCACTTGTTAGAGGACCGTGTACGTACGGAGTACTAACTGATAATGCGTGAAACCAGATCAAATAGTGCGGAATCCTATTTGATTGGCGATTCAATCAGTGATAACGCAATCCCGATCAATCTAACGATTAAAGAAACATTAAGAATGAGTAGAACAAGATCAGATGCAAACTATGAACTTGGAATAGGCTTTCTGGAAGCTCTGGACGGCTAGGTTATGAGTATGTGTCAAAAGTCTTCAAGTGTTACGTTTCTCCATGAATTAGGTGGTATTTACAGGTTATGGGTTTCCAATCGTGTGACTGAAGGTTCAGTCATGCGACTGAATCATGCGATTGATCCATACGCAAGACTGAAGGTTCAGTCGTGCAACTGAGTCAATCTTATGTCTCAATCGTGCAACTGATCTAGTCTCCTGGTTCAGTCGTGTGACTGGTCCATTAGTATGAGGTATTCATGCATATGGTCCATTAGCATGGTCCATTCGCATGAAGACTCATACGACTAAGTTTGAACACATTTCTCAATCATTATTGACTAAGAACTATGCATAACAACCTTAAACCTATATAGTAAGTTCATTATACTTTATCACAAAACAATACAATGAAACATAAACATTATAAGAATTAATCACATATTATATTTCATTCAACTCATTCATTACATATGTGTAAGACATGACAGACATTTACATTAAGCTCATAAACAAGGGACATATGTAACAACAAACTCCCCCTTCGACCTAGTTTACTTTAACGTCTAACATTCTTCATAACCTCCTTAAACCTCTTGTAGTTCTCCTCTTGTGACTCCTGCGTGTATTTCAAACGCTAAGTAGAGCCGTATCACATTCTAGAATTAGAGAGCATGACATATGTTGCACGTCATAGAACAGTGGCCACTTGTATAGAGTGTAGACATCTTCTGCAGACAGGTTAGTAAGTCACATTGGGTCGAATACCCTGATAGTTTCCATTTTGCCCTCTCTATATAGAACTATGACCGCTTCACCCGTCCTCTAGTCATAATACCACCATTTGAAATGTGGAGTGAAGTCCTGAGGCATTTCCCGTAAGGGAATCTTCAACATTGTGCGCGGGGGATGCACTTCAACACTACTTTAGGCTTTCCAGATATGGGATCCACTTCAGACCTATGGATGTACCTCTTCGGTTGTTGAGGTCTAATGTTACCCATCTGGTGTGGTATTCCTTCTTTGATGTAGACTAAAACCAACTTGACATCTTTCTAGGATCTGCATACAGCATATTTAAGCATGCCAGTTGATTGAGCTCAAAGCCTGGGAGAGTCTCAGATCATGAGGATACCTGAAGTACTCTATTCGCTTCTCCTTTTTTACAGCATAAACGTTTAAGTCTTCAAAATACGCCAACGCTATGATCTTGCCAGACACCTTCTGATGTTTCTTGACTTCGTAGACTTTGGTGTAGGCATTTTGCTTTGGAGCTTGCACTGGGCTCTTATTTCAGCAAAATACACAAATGAATCCCATTTCTCCGGCAAACCGTCTGCGAAACTTGACACTTTATCTTCCATAGACGTTGTTACATCATGAGTGTGCAGATCATTCATTAGATGGTAGAACCTGTCAATGATGTCATCCAAGCTCTCCTTTCCTATCGAAGAGAAGTTGTCAAACTCCTTCTTGAGAGCCTTAGCCTTTCGAGCCTTCAATGTTGCATTCCCATCATATCTCTTTTCCAATGCTTCCTATAACTTTTTCGCCTGCTTGTTCTCAGAGAACTGATGAAAGATATCTTTAGGTATCGACTAAGTCAATAGGGCATATACTTTCTTTTCTGCATTGTACTTCACCTTCTGGCTGTCATTCATTCCTCCTAGAGTCAGCTTAACTCCATCAGCACCGACTGGCATCATGTAACCTATCTTAATAGATGCCGAAAGATTAGGATCAACTCCATTTTGATAGATCTTGAACCTCTGCTTCCATTGTGGATAATCATCTAACGTTATTAGCTTTGGTGGTTTATTATGAATCCCAATTTCATTTTCCAAAAGCAGAAGGTTCTGGATGCGAGAGTCCCTTCCGGCAGTAAAGACAGTCAATTGATCTTCCATTCTCTAACCTTTAAACTTTAGAACAAGACTGGTTCACTTGTGCGAGTGGACAAATGTGGATGAGTTAATCGTGCAATTGGAAAAATGCGGATGAGTCAATCGTGTGATTGGACAAATGCGGATGAGTCCATGCGGATGACTCAGTCGTGCGATTGGACAATGCGGATGGCCAATACGGATGACTCAGTCATGCGATTGGACAATGCGGATGACTCAGTCGTGCGATTGGACAATGCAGATGGCCAATGCAGATGATTCGGTCGTGCGATTGGACAATGCGGATGCCAATACGGATGACTCAGTCGTGCGATTGGACAATGCGGATGACCAATGCGGATGGCTCAGTCATACGAATGGACAAATGTGGATGACTCAATCGTACGAATGAGCTATTCATGCGACTGAAGCTGCTGTATGACGAAAAACTTCAACTTAATGCCTGTAAACGTCGGATAACACCTGTGGACCCAAAAAGATGACTCTTTTGAGTTAAAACGTGAGGTTTGACACAATAGACAAACTATAGAACAAACAATAATATAATGGTTTCATTGATAAAACTTAATGATTACAAGCTCGTTAAACATAAGAATCAAGACTCTTGGCAAGGGGAGATCGAGCATGATCTCCCCTCTCATCCGGCAACACCTAGGCCCCGGGCACACTCTTAAAACCCTTTCTACACAATGAAACTGGTATTTATAGGCCTCAGCCCATATCAGATGCGAATGGGCCCATTCGTATGATGGACCATGCGTATGGTTCAATCGTATGACTGGAGCATACTTATGGTTCAGTCTTACAAATGGCCCAATTGCATCTCTCAGTTGCACGACTGGTCCATTAGCATGGCTCAGTCGTACGACTGAGTCTCATTCGCATATGCTCCTGCGAATGACTCGGTTTCATGTGTTTACAACATATCAGGTGTATTACATTAAGCCTAGACTATTCGTCAAGCGACAGAAACACTATATATGACAATATATGCTCCAACAAATTCCCCTTGGATGTTGCTTGCGCAAAATAGATAACACCTCTTACAATCTTCAATCAATCTTTGCTCTAGTTTCCAAATGAATCAAACGAACACCATATTAGCCAACGTTGTTGATCCGTCAGGTTGTTACAGTATCCCTGAAAATGAATTTAGGCATAATAGCTTTCGTTTACTTTGCAGAACACCATCATAGTAGCAAGATTCCCCATATGACTGATTTTTCCAGATAATGACATGAACAGTTTTCCATTGCTCCAATCTTCACACGGGCTAACCTGATTAACATTAACACCTGCAGAAATTCCCCCTCAATCCACAACTAACAATCTCAAACAAATTAGCATGCACTCAGATTCATCATCAGAAACTAGCTCCCATCATCACTTTTTGATTACGTCTTCAATTTCTCTATACATAGATTCTCCCTAAGAATCAGAATCCTCTCCGTGCGGATAAATATAACTCGATTAGCCCATAAATAGTCAGATGCTTTTGACTACCCCATAAAATCAGCACCGACTGGTGACATCTTCTCTTCTCTCTTTTGTGTTCTAACTACATTCCTCTATTCTAGAAGTCCAACGAATAATGGGGTATCCATCAAACTTATTTGATAAAAGAACCTCAGAGTGAATGTGCTTTGCTCATCCTTAAATTTGTGCAAGGGGCAGTTCCAGACCTTTTTTTTTGGTCTGGAACACCGTTCATTCGTATGACATGGAGGACAAATATCACATTCATGTGAATGGATGATACGAATGATATATTTGTGCCACTGGTCATAAGACTGGTCCAGTAGCATGACTGGACATAAGACTAGTCTAGTAGCATGACTGAACATAAGACTGGTCCAGTAGCACGACTGACATAAGACTGGTCCAGTCTCATGGCCAGTCGCACGAATGGACACAAGACTAGTCCGGTCGCACGACTAGACATAAGACTGGTCCGGTCGCACGACTGGACATAAGACTGTCCGGTCGCACGACTTGACATAAGACTGGTCCGGTCGCACGACTGGACATAAGACTGGTCCAGTCTCATGGTACAGTCACACGACTAGACATAAGACTGGTCCAGTCTCATGGTCCAGTCGTACGAATGGTCCAATAGCATTGTCCAGTCGCATGAACGGATCTGCATGCAGATTTTCAGATCTGCAGCTGCCATGGCTGTAAAAAAACCCTAATCTGATGAATTTTACATGAACCGAAATAAAATAGACATCATAAGATTCGCATGGGTGATAAGAACGTGGTTCCGAGTTTGATTTTAACTAAGAAACAACACACGAAACGAGATCTAAGCAAAACACGAAGAACACAAAGTGGGTTTAACATCAAAGAACATGAAATAGATTCAGAAGTCAAGAGCGTGGGTTGCTATAATGATTTTTAGATCATTCTAGCAGTAAGCGGCTCTCATACCACTTGTCACGACCGTGTACGTACGGAATACTAACAAATTATGCGTTTATACCGAATCAAATAGTGCGGATCCTATTTGATTGGTGATCCAATCAGTGAGAACAGTTACCTGATCAATTTAAGATTGAAACTAATGTTATGAACGAGTAGAGATCGATCAGGATTGATCTATGAAGCTGGACAGGCTTCTTTGGACGTTGTAGACGGCTAGGGTTCGTAAGAGTATCAAGTCTTTATCAAGTTCTTCAAGTGTTTTGTTTTTTCCCGAATTAGGTGATATTTATAGGTTATGGGTTTCCAATCGTATGACTGAACCATTAGCATGGTTCAGTCGTGCGACTGAATCATGCGATTGATCCAAACGCATGACTGAGTCAATCTCATGTCTCAATCGTGCGACTGATCCAGTCTCCTCGTCCAGTCGTGCGACTGGTCCATTAGCATGATGTATTCATGTTTATGGTCCATTAGCATGGTCCATTCGCATGAAGACTCATACGACTAAGTTTGAACACATTTCTCAATCATTATTGACTAAGAACTATGCACAACAACCTCAACCTATATAGTAAGTTCATTATACTTTAGCACCAATAATACTATAAAATATTAAACATTGTAAGCATCAACCACATATTATATTTCATTTAACTCATTCATTACATATGTGTAAGACATGAAAGACATTTACATTAAGCTCATAAACTAGGGACATACGTATCAACAGTTAATTTGGCTAACCAAATCAAATTGATCAACAGTTAATTGGCTAACCAACTCGAATTGATTTGTCATGTTTTAAGATTTCAAAACCAACTTAAACCATGACCACAACCCTAGTTCACTAGTTAATACACTTGCAACATCACCTTGAGGTCCCGGGTTCGAACTTGGGCACCCTCATTATTTTTAAAAGGCTTTTTCAGCCTTATATTATTTATAAAAAAATCTTTAATAAATATAAAAAGGGGTTTTGTAAACTTTAAATATTTTTAAGGCAACCAATAATTTTCTGTATTTTTTCTAAATGTAAATAATATATTTTTAATAAAACATTTTATAAAATGTTGTTCTTGGATTATTCCTATTGGAATGGATTTTTAATAATAATTAATACATTATTGTTGGTCCAAAAGAACCTTTAAATTTTCATCGTTTAAATCAATTTTTTTCAAATGTTTGTTCAAATTGAATGTTTAAACTTTATTAGTTATAATTATATTTTAAATTCATTTTCTCTATATTAAGACATAAATAGTATATGTTCTTTATTTCATTATTTAAAGTACTTACAAAAATCCCCAAATACCAAATTGAAACACTAGTTCTCGTTAATTCGTTAAACTTATTATTTGACGTTAAATCTTGTAAATATATATATGTTTAGGTATTTTGTGAAGGATTACGTTGGAATGTCGATTATATTTCTTATTAATCATCAATTATATACTTATTGGTCATGTGAGTTTGTGTAACGCCCTGAATAAAGTCTAAGCGAGCCAATAATAAAAAGGCCTTAGACGAGATTATTAATGTAAATAAGATGGATATTGGTTATAGACCGAGTTAACTTCTCAGGTTATGTGTCCGGCGAGTTTAAGGTCTCGGGAACGCCAGGTATATATAAACAGATCATCTTGAGCAACTTTCATTTTGCAACTCAACACCTCATTTCTAGAGAGAGAGAGTGTGTAGAGAGAGAAGGTGGAGAGAATTAAGGATTCAAGGCTCGGTTGATCACGGGATTGAAGATCGATATTCGTGGGCATCCAAATAACAATAAAACACCAAGATCCAGGTAAGAAACATCATTTAATCATTCCTTTTGATGTAAACTCGGATTCTAGGGCTTGGGATTTTGAAAATGGCAAAGATTTGCCCAAAACTTATGTTTTTGTGTAAGAAAACATGTAAGAAGCTTAGATATAGCTTATTGGGTGATAAACCAAGGTTTTGGATGTAAATATTGATTTTTTCAGTCAAAATGAGTTGGTGTCAGCCTATTCTGCGAAATTAAGGGTTCATCCAGCGAAATTGTGTAGTCGTCCAACGAAACTATGAAGACTTTCTATGAAACTATAGTTTCACGTGTAGTTTCACAGACATGGTTTTCCAATGAAAGTTGGGCGAAACTGGCAGCGAAGATGCCAGCGAAACTGTTGGCGAAATTAGCAGCAAAACTGCTGATCTGGCAGTGAAATTAGCAACAAAATTAGGCATAAAAAAACTCCTTTGAGTGTTAACTTATTCGCAGGCTGTGTAGTGCAACCCCTTGCTTGAAAGCTTGACTTAAAAGCTACTTATTGAGTCTAGGTGAGTTCTAGATCCCCTATTTTAAAGGTTTCAACTAGTTTGGGGTTAGAAATGCATACTAAATATATATTTTAAATGACCAAGATTTTAAGAGGTTTTAACCGGAAGATCTATTTTTTCTATTAAAAATGTGCTATGTAAATGTTCTTAAATAAAAATTTTCACGCTAACCTGGCAACGCAGCCCCAGTCAGGGGCGTTGCCCATTGGACCCCACTAGGGACTTCTACCCCTAGAACCCGCTATCAGGGGTTGCCGCTTCCGAACCCCCGCTGTCCCGCGGAGGATCAGTTATGTTTTATGATAATTTTTAAAGAGAGATGAGACAGCATTACCCATAATTGTTTGAGGAATATCAGGTTTCAGGGACGAACCTATATAAGGGGGTGGACATGTAACCCCGATTAATTTTTAAAGTCAAAGGAAGAAAAAATAAAGTGAAAAAAAAAGAAAGAAAAGATATTTACCCAAGTTGAGGTGTAAAAAGTGTCAAAAGGACAAAAGGTTGAAAGTGGGTGTAAAGTGGGCATCTTCACAGACCAAGAACTACGAGATCACCCCTTTCATTCTGGGGCATGGCCGCCCACTCTCTTCTTACACACCCAAATCTTCGGATTTTAGAGACAGAGAAAGAAAAAGAGCAAAAGCTCTCGGTTTTAAAGAAGAACCAGCTGAAAGTCGAATTCAAGGTAAGAAATTCATGATTTTTGAGTGTTCTTAACCGGTTTATCCCCGGTTGTATGCTTACGTGTGTTGTGTGTGTGTTCGGGTGTGTTTTTTAGTGGGTTTCTCTAGGCGATTGAACTCAATTGCAAATGAATTTGGAAGAAGCCATACTCAAGAGCTGCAAATGTGAGTTCTAGAACCCTTTTTTACATGTTTTAACTGATTTGGGGCTGGAATGCATGAACGTATGTTTTATAAAACTTGGTTTTATGCCCGTATGTGTGAATGTGTGTATGTTGCTGTTATGGTGTGATTTTGCACTATGTTCATGCTTGATGATGTTATGGATGTGTTTCTAAGGCTTAGAATGCATGATTTAAGCTTAGAACTTGATAGACGAGGTTTGGGGACTGAATTTGCTGATAAGTGTGCCCCTAGGTTGCTTTACACCCAAACAGTAGTTCATATGCCCAAACAGTAGTTCATATGCCTGAGTTTAGAAAAAACTGCTTAAGTGTTGACAAATGCGGATGAACAAATGCTAAGCATTGACAAATGCGGATAAGAAAGTCAATGCGGATGAGAAAGTCAATGCGGATGAGAAAGTCAATGCAGATGAGAAAGTCAATGTGGATGAGAAAGCAAATGCGGAAGAGTAAGTCATGCGAATGAACAAATCCGGATGAGTAAGTTCATGTGACTGAACGAATGCAGATGAACAAAGTTTATGCGGATGAACAAATGCAGATGAGTAAGTTCATACGACTGAACAAATGCGGATGAACAAAGTTAATACGGATGAACAAATGTGGATGAGTAAGTTCATGCGACTGAAAAAATGCGGATGAACGAAGTTAATGTGGATGAACAATGCGGATGAGTAAGTTCATGCAACTAACAAATGCGGGTGAACAAAGTTAATGCGGAGAACAAATGCAGATGAGTAAGTTCATGCGACTGAAGAAATGCGGATGAACAAAGTTAATGCGGATGAACAGGAAGGAAATGCGGATGAACAAATGCGGATGAACAAAAAGGGAAATGCGGATGAACACTTGGAATATTTTCTGACTTTTTAGGGTAAAAAGTGAAATGTAGGCTTTGACTTGGGAGGTCCCGAGGGTTCATATAAGTTAACTTTTGTAACACCCGGTTATTTACTTATTTTGAAGCCGATGAATGGAGAAAAAGAATAAAGTCCAAAGTCAAGGGACCAAACCCGCCAACGAAAGAAAGTCGAGTGAGTGGGAGTATATAATGGAGAGGGCAGCCCATACCCTCTCCCCCACACTCACAAATCAGCCAAAGATAAGAGAGAAAGGAAGAAAAGAAAAAGTGTTGATTCGGTGGTTCGAGTGAGCCAAAATCATCGAGAAGCGAGTCAAACCGAAGCTCTACTTCTTGTGTCGTTTGTGTGAGTTCTAGGACCCCTCTTTTACTTGTTTTCAAACGATTTTGGGGCTGGAACACATCTAAAATCGGGTTTTCGTGTGTGTGTATGCTTGACCCGTTTGTGTATGAGTGGTATGAGTGTGTGTGTGTATGATGCGTTGAGTCTTGATTATGAGCTTGTGTGGGCTGGAATAATGTTGTGGTATGCATCCCTAAGGTTTAGGATGGTCGATTTGGGCTTAGAATGGGTTTAGATGAGCTTGGAGGCTGAAAACCCTCGGCTACAGTCAGGATGAACTGCATTCTGCATCAGCTAGCTAGGCGACCGACTGGAGGCCGAATGGAGGCCAACGGCCGAATAGGGTGTGATTGGGGTCCCATTCGCGGGGTGAAGGTCCATTCACACGAGTGAAAGGCCAGTCGCATGGAGGTCATGCGATTGAAGGTCCAGTCGCATAGGGGCTCATCCGCATTAGTTCCATTCGCATGAGGTCCATCCACATTAGTCCATTCACACAATTGGGTGTTCATTCGCACGAGTGTTCATCGGCATTGGTTCATTTGCATGATGTTCAGTCGCATGGAGGCATGCGATTAAAGGGTGTCCATACGCCTGAATAGGCTGTTGCACCCAAGAAAGTGTAGTTTGACTTGACTTTTAGAGGAAAGTGTTGATGTAAGTTTTGATGTAAGGGTTCCTGTAAGAGCATGTAAGATGATGATTGAGGCCTTAGAGAGCATGTTGGGCATGATGATGATGATGATGTTGCATGATTATGCATGTTATGTATGTACGATGTTGCCTTATATGATGTTGATGTCTATGTATGTTATGTTCCTGTTATGATGTATGTTTATCTTTCTCATGGCTTACGTTGAATGTTATTGAATGAATTGAAGTATTACGTAACGTAAAGTGAAAGATAAAGAAAAGAGGAACATGAAGTAAGAATGCATGCGTAATGAGTAATGAAAGTAGAGATAGTCTTGCAAGTATCGGATATCGAGGTCCTTCTTTGTGATCGACCATTTATATAGAACCTCTACCGCTTACCTCTAGTACTGCGGCATACGCTCAGCTATTCATTTATTGACTTTGGCCCAGTAGCTAAATAGTTCGGGTGTGTGCATATGGTATTGGTACAGAAGATATCCGGTGCGCAAGAAAAGATATAAAGATTAACGAACGAATAAAGAAGATAATTTAACTATTATTTATGAGTACGTATGATGTATGATCGCATAAAAGAAAAGAATGGTTGTAATGAAAGAAAAGTATGTTTTATGTTATAAATCTAGAACTCACTCAGCAACGCTGACTTTGATGTGTTTCCAATTGGCAGGTAATGGTTGCTGAGAATGGCACGGGCGACTACTCGGCTCTTTTGCACGGCATTCATTTATTTAATGCTTTTGTGATATAATGCAACAACGTATTTTGTAACCAATTGACGATGTATTATTTGGCAAAAGTTTTTATAATGAAATGTGATGTCATTTTTGAATGTTTCCGCTGCAACCTTTTTGTAGACAAATGTAAATATATGTTTATGAGCGATGAGTGACTAACTATAAGCGTCCCGGGAACGGGGCCTTACAATTGGTATCAGAGCCAAAGTTTAAGTGAAATGGGTAAATTTCAAATAAACTTAACTTAAACTGAGAATGGGATGAAAGGGAATGGGATGCCAATCTGAGTAGCTGCATGCCATCAGGTATTTTCGTAAAGTTAGCCGGTTTTTTTGTGCGCATGGTATGTGGTTATGTGTTGTTTGTAGATTTAAATACTGATATAGTCAGGATAGGTAATGCTTGGGTGTATGAGAGTAAAGTAAGTGGCTAATCACAACTGGCCACTGTAATTAGGGACTTACTATACTTGATATAAACTGAGTTGTTCCTGAATGACCATGTTGTGTTCGAATCTTTCAGGTGCGTGTGAAGGCTGGCGGTAGATCTTCGAAAGCTTCAAGGGGTGGAGGTCACGGTGCTGAACCGCGACCCAAGAGGGGAGAACCAGATTTGAGAAGGTAGTTCATGAAGAACCCTAACCCCTCATCCGAAGGGTGGTGATGAGAGTGCGAACCTAGGGCCTCGGTGAAAGAGGAGTGGTTGAGGAAGTTCATATGTCATGCAGATGATCCTGCCGTCTATAGTGACTGAAGTTTTAAAAGCTGTAAGGGAAGGGGAAAGAAAGAGAGAAATAGGTCCACGGGAGGATGGGAACACCAGAGCCTGAAACGGTTCCATTTGATGATGAAGAGGAAGAAGAAGAGCCTGTGCCGGAGACAACACGAGGATTTAACTACGGGCGTTTATGAGATGCAAGCCCTCTACTTTGGACAGTAACGGCACTGCTGTAGCTACTCACCGTGGGTGAGGGATGGAGGTTGTTCTTGATATCAGTGAGTGCCGGAGGACCAAAAGGTGAAGTTCGCGACCATTCTTTGTGGACTCGGCTTTGTGCTGGTGGGACAACATAGTCCAAGCTGAGGGTAACCGGGCAAGGATGAGGTGGGAGGAGTTGAAGAAGATGGTGATTGAGGAGTTCTGTCCTCAAGGGTGGTTGAGGAGTTCTGTCCTCATACGGAGATGGAGGCGGGAACCATGACACACTAGCAATACACCACCGAATTCAATGAAATGGCATGGCTCGTCCAGATCAGGTGACGCCTCTGTCTCGGAAGATCAAGAGGTACATTCAGGGCTTACCGGTGGATGTTCGTAGGCACATGATCCGCCGGCCGCCAAGCACGTTTAGGTCGGTGGTCGATCTGGCAGGGGGACTATATGATGAGCGGAGGTGGTGGTGACTGAAGCGAACAAGAAGGGGTGTGGTGATTGGAACTGGAACGGGAAAAGTTTGGGCGGGGTGATGCCTCGACGGGTAACAAAAAGGCACGGGTTGTCGACCGTCGGGCCACCTCGAGTGCGGTGTCAAAGAGGTGTGGCAAGTGTGGAAGGTGAGCATCCGGGAGAGTGTCGGACGGGATTGAAGTGTGCTTCAAATGTGGGAAGACGGGGCACATCGCAAAGGATTTCTTTGCAAGCAAATGTTTTAACTGTGGGAAAGTGGTCATATGAGTAAGGATTGTAAGAAGCTGAGAGCTGAGGGTTCCGAGGCAAAGAAGACGGGAGGTGAAGGACCAAGGGCGAGCGCCAGGGCATTCACCATGACACAGGAGGAAGCTAGGACGGACCCTGATGTTGTGTCCGGTACGTTTCTAGTGAACCAAACTTTAGCTTCTGTGCTATTCGATTCGGGTGCTAGTAAAATTTTTATTTCTGCTGCTTTCTGTGCTAAGCTGGCTATTAGTAGTAGACGTGTTGATGCGCCCGTTGATGTAGAAACTGCCATAGGTAAGTCTACTAGGATTTCTGAGATAATAGAGAACTGTGATGTGGAACTGAAGGTCGTAAGTTTCCTGTCAGACCGTTGTGTGAGACCTTAGGAGGTTTCGATTTGGTTCATGGGATGGATTGGTTGTGGAGTTCGAGGCGAACATTGTGTGTCGCAAGAAGATGATTCGCTTGACGGCACCCTGACGGTAGTTCAGTGACGATTTATGGTGATCGGTTACTATGATCCCAAGGTAATCTCAATGGCGGTGGTGGGAAAGTGTATAAGGCATGGTTGTAACGCTTACTTCGCTTATGTAAGGATGTAGATACGCCAACACCACAATTGTCTGATGTACCGGTTGTGTGTGACTTTCCAGACGTGTTCCCAGAAGACTTACCAGGAGTGCCACCTGACAGAGAGATTGAATTTCAGATTGATCTGATACCGGGAGCCCAACCTGTTGCCAAGGCCCGTATCGTTTGGCTCGACAGAGATGAAAGAGCTGATGGAGCAATTGCAAGAGCTACTTGATAAGGGGTTCATTCGACGAGTATCTCTCCTTGGGGTGCTCTGGTCCTGTTTGTGAAGAAGAAGGACGGTAGTATGAGGATGTGTATTGACTACCGTGAGCTGAATAAGTTGACGGTGAAGAACAGATACCCCTTACCAAGAATAGATTATTGTTCGATCACTCCAGGGTGCCAGTTGGTTCTCAAGAATAGATCTTCGATCTGGATATCATCAGTTGAAGGTGAAGGAGCAAGATATTCCTAAAATAGCTTTCCGTACACGCTACGGTCACTATGAGTTTCTCGTCATGTCTTTTGGTTTGACCAATTCGCTAGCTGCTTTTATGGATCTGATGAATCGGGTGTGTCAGCCGATGCTGGATAATCAATATGTATTCATTGATGATATCCTGATTTATTCGAAAAATGAGGATGAGCATGCCGGTCATATTCGAGAGGTTCTGGAGACGTTGAGAAGGGAGAAACTATATGCCAAATTCTCCAAGTGCACATTTTGTTTGCGCGAAGTTCAGGTCTTGGGTCATGTGATGAATCCCGACGGGATTATGGTAGACCCGGCAAAAGTGGAGGCGGTTATGCAATGGAAGTCACCAAAGACACCATCCAAGATTCGTAGTTTCTTGGGTTTGGTAGGCTACTATAGAAGATTTAGCCAAGACTTCTCTAAGATTTCTTCTCCACCCACTAAGTTGACCGGAAGAATGTAAAGTTTGTATGGGGTCAGGCTCAGGAGAAGGCGTTCAAAGAATTGAAGACAAGATTGACTCAAGCTCCTGTTCTGTCATTACCCAGCGGAAGCGAAGATCTGGTGGTCTATTCTGATGCTTCCTACTCAGGGTTGGGATGTGTGTTAATGCAGAGAGGGAAGGTCATAGCATATGCATCCCGACAGTTGAAGGTTCATGAGGTGAATTATCCTACTCATGATTTGGAGCTAGCAGCCGTGGTCTTCGCACTAAAGATGGAGGCACTATCTCTACGGGACGAAGTGCACCATTTTCACTGACCACAAGAGCTTGAAGTACTTCTTCGAGCAAAAGGATCTTAACACATGAGGCAGAGATGGTGGTTGGAACTTATAAAGGATTACGATTGTGAGATCCACTATCATCCGGGCAAGGCCAATGTGGTGGCGGATGCCCTTAGCCGAAAAGAGAGGCCCGAGCCGATTCGAGTGGAAGCATATCAGCTAATCATGACCTTTGATTTGATGAAGCAAGTCAAAGAGTTTCAAGATAAGGCACTGAAAGAAGATCATCTTAACTCTGAAAGAATGAGAGGTCTGGTTGGGGAATTGGGTGAAAACCACTCGGTGTTAGAACCCGATTCGGTCGGGTATGGATTCCTCGTTTTGGGGATCTACAGGTGAAGATAATGGATGAGGCTCACAAGACTCGATACTCCATTCATCCTGGTGCCACAAAGATGTACCAAGACATGAAGAAGATTATTGGTGGCCGGGTAGAAGCGCGATGTGGTGGAGTATGTGAGTAAGTACCTTACTTGTTATAGGTGAAGGTCGAGCATCAAAAGCCGTTGGGAAGATCCAACCTTTGGATTATTGGAATGGAAGTGGGAGCACATCACCATGGACTTCATTACGAAGCTGCCGCGTACCCCGAAAGGGTACGATGCCATATGGGTGATAGTTGACCGTTTTCCGAAGAGTGCTCACTCCCTACCGATTCGCGAGACGTATTCATCTGAGAGGTTGGCTGATCTGTTCATCAAGAAAATTGTAACTCTTCATGGTGTGCTGGTGTCTATTGTGTCTGATCGTGACACCTAGTTTACATCTAAATTTTGGAAGAAATTCCACGACGCTATGGGGACAAGTTACATATTAGCACGGCTTATCATCCCTAAACCGATGGTCAGTCAGAAAGGACCATTCAGACATTGGAAGACATGCTTCGGGCATGTGTGATTGATTTCGGGGGAGTTAGGATGACCACATACGTTAGCCGAATTCTCATACAACACCAGCTGTCATGCCAGCATTGGTATGCCACCATATGAGATGCTATATGGTAGGAGATGCAGGATACCCATTTGTTGGGGTGATATTGGTTAGAAGGAATTGGAAGTGTCAAGGTAACGAGGCTACGACTGAGAAGTTTGAGAGGATCAAGGCCTTCATGAAGGCATCCAAAGATAGGCAGAAGTCGTTATGCCAATAAACTACGCAGACCAATTGAGTTCCAGGTGCGACCGAGTTATGTTGAAGTCTCACCTTGGAAAGGTATCATTAGTTTCCAAAAGCGGGGCAAGTTGAGCCCGAGATACATAGGTCCTTTCCAAATCATCGCTCGAGTAGGAGGGGGCCTATAGACTAGAGTTACCAGATGAGTTAAGTAGAATCCACCCGACATTCCATCTCATCTGATAAAGTGCTTGGCGGATGAAGACATGATTGCTCCACTGGAGGATATCAAAGTAGACGAAAGGCTCAACTATGTGGAGCAACTAGTGGCAATCATCGATAGAATAGAGAAAAGGCTGAGAAACAAAGTGGTTCCTTTTGTGCGTGTATAGTGGAAGCACGGGAAGGGACCCGAGTCAATGTGGGAGACTGAGGAAAAAATGAGACAACATTATCCACGTTTGTTCGAGGATTAACATGTTTCGGGGACGAAACCTATCTAAGGGGGGTGGACTTGAAACACACTGGTTATTTACTTATTTTAAAGCCGATGAATGGAGAAAAGGAAATAAAGTCCAAAGTCAAGGGACCAAACTCGCCAACGAAAGAAAGTCGGGTGAGTGGAGTATATAAGGGAGAGGGCAGCCCA
The DNA here is from genome assembly GCA_025506515.1 of Flaveria trinervia. Classification (NCBI taxonomy): domain Eukaryota; kingdom Viridiplantae; phylum Streptophyta; class Magnoliopsida; order Asterales; family Asteraceae; genus Flaveria; species Flaveria trinervia. The sequence goes on along the minus strand of CM046446.1, from coordinate 57,479,339 downwards.
TACCCTCTCCCCCACACTCAAAAATCAGCCAAAGAAAAGAGAGAAAGGAAGAAAGAGGAAAAGTGTTGATTCGGGTTGGTTCGAGTGAGCCAAAATCGTCGAGAAGCGAGTCAAACCGAAGTTCTAGTCTTACTTCTTGTGTAGTTTGTGTGAGTTCTAGGACCCCTCTTTTACTTTTTTTCAAATGATGTTGGGGCTGGAACACATCTGAAATCGGGTTTTCGTGTGTGTGTATGCTTGACCCGTTTGTGTATGAGTGTGTGTGTGTGTGTGTGTGTGTATGATGCGTTTAAGTATTGATTATGAGCTTGTGTGTGCTGGAATAGTGTTGTGGTATGCATCCCTAAGGTTTAGGATGGTCGATTTGGGCTTAGAATGGGTTTAGATGAGCTTGGAGGCCGAAAACCCTCGGCTGCAGTCGGGATGAACTACATTCTGCATCAGCTAGGGCTAGGCGAACGACTGGAGGCCGAATGGAGGCCATACGGCCGAATAGGGTGCGTTTGGGGTCCATTCGCATGATTGGGGTCCATTCGCATGATTGAAGGTCCATCCGCACGAGTGAAAGGCCAGTCGCATGGAGATCATGCGATTGAAGGTCCATCCGCACGAGTGAAAGGCCAGTCGCATGGAGATCATGCGATTGAAGGTCCAGTCGCATAGGTGCTCATCCGCATTAGTTCCATTCGCATAAGGTCCATCCGCATTAGTCCATTCGCACGATTGGGTGTTCATTCGCACGAGTGTTCATCTGCATTGGTTTATTCGCATGATATTCAGTCGCATGGAGGCCATGCGACTGAAGGGTGTCCATACGCCTGAATAGGGCTATTGCACCCAAGGAAAGTGTAGTTTGACTTGACTTTCGGGGGAAAGTGCAAATGTATTTTTGACGTAAGGGTTCCTGTAAGAGCATGTAAGATGATGACTGAGGCCTTAGAGAGCATGTTGGGCATGATGATGATGATGATGTTGCATGATTATGCATGTTATGTATGTACGATGTTGCCCTATATGATGTTGATGCCTGTGTATGTTATGTTCCTTGTTATGATGTATGTTTATCTTTCTCATGGCTTACGTTGAATGTTAATGAATGAATTGAAGTATTACATAACGGAAAGTGAAAGATAAAGAAAAGAGGAACATGAAGTAAGAATGCATGCGTTAATGAGTAATGAAAGTGGAGATAGTCTTGCAAGTATTGGATATCGGGGTCCTTTGTGATCGACCATTTATATAGAACCTCTACCGCTTACCTCTAGTACTGCGGCATACGCTCAGCTATTCATTTATTGACTTCAGCCCAGTAGCTAAATAGTTCGGGGTGTAGCATATGGTATTGGTACGGAAGATATCGGTGCGCAAGAAAAGATATAAAGAGTAACGAATGAATAAAAAAGATAATTTAACTATTATTTATGTGTACGTATGATGTATGATCGCATGAAAGAAAAGAATGGTTATAACGAAAGAAAAGTATGTTTATTTTATAAAACTAGAACTCACTCAGCAACGCTGACTTTGATGTGTTTCCAGTTGGCAGGTAATGGTTGCTAAAGATGGCACGGCGCGACTACTCGGCTCTTTTGGAACGGCATTCATTTATTTAAATGCTTTTGTGTATAATGCAACAACTAATTTTGTAACCATTGATGATGTATTTTTGGCAAAAGTTTTTATAATGAAATGTGATGTCATTTTTGAATGTTTCCACTGCAACCTTTTGTTAGACAAATGTAAATATATATTTTGAGCGATGAGTAACTACTGTAAGTGTCCGGGAACGGGGCCTTACAACTTTTGAGGGTCATAGATGATGTGGTGGGCATTGTATGATGATGTTATGATGTATAATTGATGCTTATGCATGGTGGTATGTATGATGTATGTTATGTATGTATAATGCCCTGTATGATGATGTTGACTGTGTATGGTGATGTTCCTCACATTGTATGTTTATTTTCCATGGCTTTACATTGAACGTTAATAAATGTAATGATAAAATATAATGTAACGTAAAGTGGAAGATAATAAAAAGAGAAACATAATGAATGAATGCATGCATTAATGAAAAAGAAGGTATAGAGAAAGAGGCTTGCAAGCAAAATGCATAAAGGTGCACGACTCTAAAATGTCGTAAGCTCAACTGCGTATGGTTTAGCTAACCCTTAAGGATACACACGGTTCTAGTCTTTATGACTGACCAACGGTGTGGTACATGGTTTATAGTGATTACTCACCTCGGTGTTGGTGCCAGGCTATGTGTAGTATGGAAGTCATTTATGATCTTCGGCCAAGTACCCGAGTTATGCATAATGTTGGGGTGTAGTATACAGTGGTTTATAGTGGTTACTCACCTCGGTGCTCGTGCCAGGCTATGTGTAGTGTGGAAGTCATTTATGATCTTCGGCCTAGTACCCGGTTATGCATAATATTGGGGGTGTAGTAGACAGTGGTTTTAGTGATTACGCACCTGGTGCTGATTCCAGCTATGTGCAATGTGGAAGTCATTTATGATCTTTGGCCCAGTACTCGAGTTATGCATAATGTTACGGGTGTAGTATACAGTGGTTTATAGTGATTACTCACCTCGATGTTGGTGCCAGGCTATGTGCGGTGTGGAAGTCATTTATAATCTTCAGCCTAGTACCCGAGTTATGCATAATTTTGGGGGTGTGGTACACAGTTGGGATCTTTGTCGCTTACCCCGATGCTGGTGCCATGCTATGTGCAGTGTGTAAGTCAATTATGAACTTCAGCCTAGTACCCTATTTGTTTGGGGCATAACTGATGACGTTGATCCTAATAGTGATAAAGAATGTGATAAAGAGGGAAAGAGTTAAAGAAAGTATATGATGAACAGTAAATGAAGATAATAATGATATTATCTATGTGTACGTATGATGTGTGACCAAATGCAAAAGTAAAGAATAGTTTTAATGAAAGTAAAGTATGTTTTATTATAAAACTAGAACTAACTCAGCAACACTGACTTTTATTTGTTTTCAGTTGGTAGGTAATGTTGCTGAGGATGGCACGGGGCAGCTACTCAGCTCTTTTGGATGGCATCCATATTTATAATGCTTTTGTGTTGAAATGCAACATGTATTTTGTAATTTGATAACAATGTATTATTTTGAAAAAGCTCTTGTAATGCAATGAAAATGTTGTTTTTAAAATGTTTCCACTGCAATGTTTTTATCAAGTTAATAAAATTATATGTTTTATGTGCAATGCCCGGGAATGGGGCCTTACAGATGACTTATGCTTGTGGTGCATATGTATATGTATGTGAATGTATGATGCATGATGTTTATGATGATGTGTGATGGTATATGTTATGCATGATGATGCGTGGTGATATTATGCTTATGTATGATATGTTTTCTTATGTTCTTTACTACATTTATGATGTGACTTTACGTAGTGTGATTATGTTAATGAGCGTAAAGTATTATCTTAACAAAGAAAAAGATTTAAAATAATGAAAGTGGAACATAATGAATAAATGAAAGTCTTGCAAGCAAATGAAAGGAGGTTCATAACTCACTGAGAGTTGCTAGCTCAACTGTGTGTTTATAGCATGTGATCTTGGCTAACCCGTAAGAGTTCACACACAGGGGGTAGTCTATGTGACTACTCCATACGTGTGATATGTGCGATATGGGGTCCTTGTCGCTTAACCCTAGATGATATGACTTTTGCTTAAGAGGGGGGTAAGCATATAACAAGATCTAGATAGAAGTGAAAAGATAATAATGTACGAAAAGTGCGATAAGTACGAAATGTGCGAAACGTGTGAAATGTACGAAACAACGATGATGAAGATAATTGATGTACGCATGATGTACGATCACGTATGATAGTAAGAAATGTTTTAACGAATGAAAGGTAATATAAAGTTTTATAAAACTAGAACTCACTCAGCAACCCTGACTTTTTATGTATTTCCAGTTGGTAGGTAATTGTTGCTGAGGATGGCACGAGGTAGTATTCGCCTTTTGGGGGATGGCATCCATATGGTCCATTGATCATATAACAGTGCAAATGAGATGAAGAATCAATCATATCAAGGCACAAACTAAACAAGATGAGCAAAGAAGATTGAACACAATAAGAACTCATTCAAAATAAGACAGTGAACATCATAACAATCAATAACATCAAGCACAATGATATTTCTGTGTAATAACTGCTTTGAAAAGGTAACTTGCAACAAGGATTAACGATTATGGTTTTGCAAGCTTACCCACAATGAGAATGCTCAAAATCTATAATACCAGTCTTAGTTTCGCAGACAGTTTCGCTATCAGCGAAACTGTTCTGCCGAAACTGTAGTTTCGCCCGGCAGAAACAGTAGTTTCGCCAGGCAAAAACAGTAGTTTCGCCGAGCGAACTAATCAGCTGACTGTGAGAAAAACTTACAGTTTCGCTAAACTACAAAATAACATAAATCTCAAACACATACAAAAGGAAACTAACAAAAGACCTATTACAATCAAAAGTAAACATTCTAAACTAAGATGAGTCCAACCTATACATGATCTTCATAATCCCCTTAGGTGGAACTCACCACCTTCACTCGTCTTCAGCACCAGTATCCTCCATTGCCCTTGATTGTCTCAGCACCTCCTGCAACATCTTCCTCATAGGCTTCAGCAAAGATTCTCCATGGTCTCTTCCTGCTTCACGAGCCCCCTCTGGATGAGCACTAACCTGCCTAAACTGTCTTATCAAATCTTGTATATACATGTCCAGATCATCTTGAGCCCTTACTCGCTCCACAAGCCTTTTTACTTCAGCTCTCACTCCTTTGATTTTGTTTGCCATAGTCATAAACAGACTGGCCTCTTTTCTTGTCTCTTCTCCTGCCCCAGCCTTGATGTGGTTCTCACATAAAACTAGTAATCTTCATCATAGAAACAGAACAGCTCCATAGGATCGAATACTTTGAATTCTTTGCCATTATTAATTCTTAACACATCCTCCCCCGTGTTGTTATCATTGAACCATTTCTCAAAATTCTATAATTGTTGGGGAAGGGGATCTGCAAACCTTAATCTATTCACTATCATCGGAGGCTTTACTCTCAGTATGATCCTTCCCTTGCCGGTCTCCCAATCCTGTTCTCTTCGATCATTTCTCTCAGCCTTCATGAATCCAAAAGACTCAAAGTTGTCATTTAGCCCATTCTGAATCTCTTTCTCCAAAAGTGTGGCTCGTTCACTCAGGTTTGCATTTAGTAATGGCAGAGCCGCCAACCGCCTCAGATCCCATTTAGGCAAGTTCTTGAATGTCTTCCTCTTATGCATGTAGCTAATTCCACCCCCTCTCCTCTTTATCATGAACATTTTGAGGCTGGGGTTATAGCACCAACTTATGACCCTCTTATCAGCCTCCTTTATTGCTCAACCCTTCCATGTGTTGGAAAAGGGGAGTTAGTTCTTTGGGCTCCTTCTCTTTAATAAACCATTCAGCTTTATCCATCTCAAAAACATCTTCTTCAAGCTCTCCCTTCTTGGCTACATATATTGATGGCCTCTTATCAAATTCATAGAATTCTAGTTCAGAATCATAATCTACTAGTTATTCATCATCCTCTTCTACATCAACTAGTCCCTTTCCTTTCTCATTATCCTGTCAACCGACTTCTCCCTTACCACCTCTTCTCCAACCAGATCCTTGTCCACATCAAATTCCATGTTTATAAAACCAGCCTCCTGAATTTCCTCTTCATTCTCCCTTCCTGCATCTTCATTTCTTACTTCACAATCTTTAGCACCAGTAGTTGTGCACCAGATGTGCCCTCTCCTGCCCCAGATGAAGTACTCACATTCAAGAATAGGTATTTTGAAGTATCAGTCAAATCATCTAACTCAGATTGAGTTAGTTGATTAGCAGGCCAGCAGCAGCTTTTAGTTGGGCAATCTCCTCAAACAATTTCTTCAGCAGATAATTTGATCAATAAGCATCTTCTTCATTCCCTATATCACCTCAACTTTTTGTTTTCCCGTATCTCTTGGTTGGTGAGTTTGATCTTTATCATGCTCAGTTCATTTTACAGAGAACTGTTAGGTTACAAATCATATCTACATCTAAATTTCCTCTTCTTCCCTCCTCTGAGTTTCAGTGAATGCTTGATGTCTCTGTTTAGTTCTCCTCTCTGAATCTGCTGTATCAACTTTCTTCTTCGATCTTTTCTCCTTTTCTGTCGTTATCTCTTCAGCCCTTTCATTTACTTCTTCTTCAAAATCATAATCTTTCTCTTTAGCATATCTTTTCCTCTTCTTGGTTGCATCAGACTGTTATGCTCTGGTTTCTTCAGCTTGTTTATTCTCCGACTCATCCACCGTTCTAATGTAGTTCCATCTCTCGGGTGGGTACATGTTTTCCCACAGATGGGTGATCTTCTAACTAAAGTCATGTCGGATAGCACAACAGTCCGCAAAGATACATGGGTTCATCTGCACCAACCTTTTCACCTCCACGTGTCTCGGTACATTTGGAATTAACTCATCGAAGATCATCTAAGAAATCGAGAATACAAAAGCCATTTATCCTTCTTCAAGGCCATTACACTCTCTGCCATGCAAGCAAATATCAATCTAGCAATGTTTGCTTTTTCCCCTCTGCAGCATAATACCATGGCTTTAGCCCAGCAATGTTCAGCACATCTGATCCACCTTTACGGTGATCTAAGCACATAATGAAGACATAGGCAATGAATCTCCATTCCTTGGAGAGAAAGGACTTCTTTCTCTTTTCATGAACCGAAAGTTGGCCCCTATATCCCATGCTCCGGAATGCTGCGAACACCTCTGTACCGGACATAGAAACCTCTTCTCCCGAATCCTCCTCTAGCCTCAGAATCCTTGATAATGTTTGTGCAGTATTGGTTACCTCATGCTCTAAGACTTCAGTGATCCTTTGGGTATTCCCTCTTGTATCACATTTAGCAGATCTCCAGAAGTCTCTAATGTGAAGATAATATATGGTGGTGGAATGAGATATAAAGTAAGCTATAGGAGATCTTTTCAACCACCGAATCAGTCTCTAAACCCGGCAGCTTTAGGATGAGTATCATCCAGAATGGCGGTGATATTGTTTCTTTCATCAAATTTTAATTTGCCATTTATACCTAAAAAACAGATGAAATACATTAGAATAAAGTATTAAGTACGAATAGATAAAATAAGAAAAGAATAAAGAAGAATAATAAAAAAGATAAAAATAAATAATTAGCTAGCCGAAAATATAGTGGATAAGATTTAGTTTTGGCAGGCGAAAGTATAGTTTCGCTAGCAAGAACACACCAGTTTCGCCCAATAGTGAGGTAGATTCGACAAGCCAAAACTATAGTTTCGGCACTGCGAAACTGAAAATTAGTCAGCAAAACTGTTAAGTTCGCTCGGACGGCATAACCTTACAGTTTCATGAGGAATCAAGAACTTTCATTCAGTTTCGCTGGACAAGCGGTTAGTCTCGCTGGAAGAACAGCGAAGGTACCGAAGAGTCTTGATCAAATATACCCATAATGTGATATTATAAACAAGATTAAATGATGGTCCTGAGTTCGAGACTCACTTGCGAACTGGAATCAACAATCAATCAGTATCAAAAACTCATAATCACAAAAACGCATGAAAAGGTCACAAAATAGCCTTAAGGAACATCACATGTCGATAGTGCGAAAGTGAGAGTTTAATTTCGCAAAATGACTTAAATAGCTTATAGTTTCGCAGAGAGCAAAACTATAGTTTCGTCAGACGAATCTATAGTTTCGCCAAGCGAAACCACAATTTCGTCAGATGATACTCAGATCAAAAAGATATCACATAGGATGAGAATGCTGAGCAAAATTGCAATTTCGTCTAGCGAAACAAATAGCGAAATTATAGATTCGCTGCAATTTTTTATTTTATATATATATATAAATATTAACAACAATAACCGAGATCAAAATCGATCAAAGATCACATCCTCAAGATATGTATTAGGACAGAGATGAATTTAGTCATCGACCAGCAATGAGATCATACTGATAACGGAATCTAATCACAGTCTTTGAATAAGTTTGAAATTCCCAAATAGATCAATAACAATTGCTGGTATGTTTGTTCGCTTAAACCCATGCCCTATCTTTTTCAACAAAACAGATATTTTTAAGGTTCGATTAGATGCTTTAGAATGATAGCACCCCGCAATCATTTGGCAAAAACTCTCACCCAACCTCAGGATTTTTTGAAATTTGATATGATCTTTAAAACAAGGCTTGTACAAATCTGTGTAAGTGATTATCAATAGAATATTGCATTATGTGATGAGTTTATCATGTAGATGATTTAATACAACTTAGATCATGATGGTGAGAGCTCCAGGTCTATTCTCACGTATAACAAAGGATGACCATTAATCCTGTGTCGATGAGAGCTCCAGGTCAGTACTACCGTACAGCAGAGGAGATCATCACTCCAAGTCAGTACTACCGTACAGTAGAGGAGATAAGCACAAGTACAAGACACATAGATACACCAGACATGATTCAGAGATAAGAGTATACGATATGTATCATGATGTGAGAACGATCAATTCTCAATCCAATTTTTGTCGGGACTCAGTTTTCGTGCAGGCCAAAATGATTGAGTAAATGCAGACATCCTTAAGCGAATATTTTAATTAAAATCATAAAGTTGTTGTCTACTTTATTTTTCAGGCTGAGTACCAAAGCATATCGTTTAAAGAATCTATTTAATTTTCATTTATTTGAAATTAAAATAAGATGTAAATCAGAGAGCAGCATCAGTTCTATCATTTCTGACTGGGTTTGAGTAAGAGTGATATTATTACTGAGAATCAAATATGATAATCAAGTCAATGATTGAGTGGTGGAAACAAACAATCAAAGAACATTCAAAGCAAGAAAATTACACATAAATGTTGTTTGTATTGATATATGAAAGTTGATAAGTTACAGAGAATAATTACAACAAAAATTCTCTATCTATCAGTCGTCACCTCAGTACGAGGTTAACTATTCTATTGATAGGCAAACAAGATGCCTTTACAAAATGACTAAACTACCCCGACCTATCAGAAACTAGTCTAAGTCTTGATCCGCGTCTCTGCTTGTTCATCCGCATTGACAAATGCGGATGAGTTAATCTTGATCAGCATTTCTACTTGATCATCAGCATTAGTAAGTTGGTCATCCGCATTGGTTAATGCGGATGAACAAATACTTGTGCGCATTTGGTTGGTCATCCGCATTTGTCAATGCGGATGAGCAAAGTCTTGTCCGCATCTTCTTTTGTTCTTCCGCATTAGTCAATGCGGAAGAGATCTTGTTCTTCAGTATTAGTATTATGTCTTCCGCATTAGTCAATGCGGAAGAGTAAATACTTGTCCGCATCAGAGTTATGTCTTCTGCATTAACTAATGCGAAGATAACACTTGTTATTTTCCTTGCAGATCTTATCCGCATTGTTTCTTGGACTTGTGGGATTCCAGCTAACCAATCATCAATTCAGTTGGCATGTATGATCCTTTCAGGGTGCAACAATACTCCCCCTAAGGATTATACAGCCTAGTTTTCCTCAATGTTTAAGAGGTGATTGATGTTGTGATGATTCAGTTGGGTCTTCTAGAGGTAGTATGAATGCAGCTTTAGTAGGATCCAGGATAGCCTTGATCATGTTTACAAAATCAGTTGTTTCTGACATCCTGTCTCTACTTAGCACATGTATCTTCATTCTGCTCATGTTGTAGATGGCTTCCATTGGTAACTTTTTCTGTGAAATAGATTCCTAGATGGAGATTGTAGAAAGACCATCTCTATGAATCAATAAACTCCCTCCCACATCCACTTCAAGTTTAACAATATTTCCAAGTTGCAGTTGTGTTTTCTTCTTCTTTCTTTTGTCTCTTTTAGTATTTATTCAATCATAGGCTAGTTTCAACAACTTGATGCATTTAGAAAGAAGTGCATGTCTTGTTCACCCAATTTGTTGTTTAATTCCCTGAAGTGCCTGGTATAAATGTAGTGGATGTATGATTCATCTAGTAATCTTACTTCATATCCACTGAATAGTCTTATGTCAGCTCCTTCCTTTCCTCCCTACTTCCTTTCAATCACCATCTCATAGGTTTTCTTATCATAGTAAATGTTTGAGATAGGAGTGGAGGAATGAGTACCAGATACTACTTTCCTCTTCAATGATTCGGTTGGCTTTACCTTCAACTCAAGGAATACAATTTCCTCTGCTTGCATCTTTTTCTTCTTATCCGGGATTGACAATTGTTTTATCTTTTCTCAAGCAAATGTCTTTAATGAATTGAAGTTGTTTGTTCTTCTGAACATCTTAAGTATGTTCTCAAATTCATATTCCTTGAACATAGCTGCATGATAGATCAGTTCAAGTTGAGCTAGCTCCTTCAAATCATGAATCTCAAGGGCATTTACAAGAGCTGAGTACTCTGTAAAGAATTGTACTAGCCCTGAGATTCTCTTCACCATGAACATATTCCATATGCTTTCATACTTCCAGGCTATTATCTTTTGATCTACCTTACCCTGGGAGTAGACACCCCTATGATCAGTTCTGCAGTAGTCAGTCCTTCTTGCAGTTTCAACTGAGATGGTTCTGCAAACCATTCAGGGTACTTGTGGAGCACTGTGGCAAGTAGTTCTTGGTCTTTTTGGTTCAATAGCATGTCTTCAGCTGACACTCTGCTTCTTGGTTTGTTCCTTGTCAATCTTCTTCTAGTTTCTTGAGTTTTTCTTTCTTTTCATTAATCAATTGAAGAGTTGCAGCTCTTAAAGAATTTGTCTTCATGTTAGCAATCCTTCTTCTGATGATCCCTGACTTGAGAGATATTCCTTCATTTCCTTATCAGGCATATTATAAGGATCAGGAAATAATGATTCTGGGATGAGGATGATTTCTTCATTTGAGACAGTTTGTGTAGGGGACCCCTTCTTGGCAATGGTATTTCATACCCTGTTGTTTCTTCAAAGATGAATCTTTATGTTTTGGAGTATCCTTTGTCATTGTTTTCTCATATTCAGTGTCTACTGTTGGATCAAGCAACAATTTTACTTTCTCTTCCTCCTCCTTCATTCTCTCATAAGTCATTCCAAACACTTCATCAGGATCATAGCCTTGATTGATCAAAAACATGGCTTTAATCATCAAGTCATCAGTTTGTGCTTTGGTTACCATGTCTTCCATTGCCTGTTCTTCTTTAATAGGACTGTCCATGAGAACATCCTTTTCAACTTCATATTCACCAGTAATTTCACCTTCTTCTAGATCAATTGCAACAGACAATCTTTTCAACTGAGCTTCTGTCTGCTCATGTTCTTCCAAAAATTCAGCAATTGCTGCTAGACTTCTTGGGTCATCTTTTTGTTTCTTTGCTGGTTCTTCTTTAATTATTGGTCTCTTACCTTTGGCTTTTTTAGCTAAATACTTCCTCTTTGTGAGTAAGTTTGAAGTTGAGGGCTAGAGGTTTCAGTTTGCTCTTCTGGTTTAGGTACCTTTTCAGGTGTACTTGGCTCTTGATCCTTCATTTTACTTTTCTCATTCTCTTTCTGTTCAGTTTCAGTTTCTTCTTTCCTTTCTTTTTCATACTTTTCTTTGAGTTCTTCCTTTTGTTCTTCAGTTAATGAGATAGCAGGGACAATTTGCAGAGTTAATTCTTTTCCAAAGGCACTGGTGATTTGGGAATAAAGACAATAGGCTCTGACTCAGTTCTTTGGTTGTTTATGAATTCCCAGAAGTCATCATCAATGCTGAATTGTTTAGATGCAAAACTATCCAGTGCACTGAAGAGTTCTTCAAATTCACCTTTTTCATAGTCTGAGTAACCAGTGTTTCTAGAATACACTACCATGTCTAGACTTTGATCTTTAATCTTAGTTTGACATTCATCACCTCCTTGTTCTTCATTCCATCTACTAATGGTTGTCATCATCATCAACCTTTTCTTGTTCTTCTTCTCATCATCATCATTCACTTCAGTTCTTTAGATCTTGATCATCATTTCAAGCTCTGATATTCTTTTGTTCTGGCTCTCAATTTCTTTTCAAGTTTTGAGATGATATCAGCTTGTTCTCTATGATATTTTCTTGTTTCTCTATTGCAATCGTTGTATTTCAAGAGTATCTACATGTCTACTAACTTCTTCTCTTGAGTGTTTTAGTGAAGCTTATAAATTCTCAATCTCCTTGTCTTGTTCTTTTCTTTCAGCTGCGTATTTCTTTTAAGTTCTTTCAATTCACTTCTTTCTCATCCAGTTCCAGGATTCTGTCATTGATGATTCCAGCTCTCCTGTTTAAGGTTCTTTCCATCCTTTCCACTTTGAGTAGCAACTCAGATATTAATTCATCTTTTCATCAGGCCTGTTGATGTTGGATTCAGCATAGCTCTCTGAGGAGCAGCCTCAGAAGGTTCTTTCATAGCTATGGTTTGATCATGATGATCCTCCTCATCAGAAGATGATTTGGATGATTTAGATGCACTTGTTGATCTTTCTATTTCATCAGGGTAATCATGGGATGATGGTAAAGGTTGGTAAGGAGAAATAGGTGATTGGTGTGGTGATATTGGAGATTGATGATGTGGTGATATAGGTGTAGGTTGAGTGGTTGTGGTGGTGTTGGTTGTGGAGTTGAAAGTGATGATGGTTGTGGTAATGTTTGTAGAGATGGTTGTGGAGAAGGTTATGGTATTTGTTGTGGTAATGGCATTGGTGATGGTATGGGATGGTATTGATGATGTATTGGAGATGGTATTGGAGATGGTATTGGAGATGGTATTGGTGATGGTATTGGAGATAGTATTGGTGAATGTTGTGGAGTTGGTTGAGCTATTGGTTGTGGAGGTGGTTGTGCTATTGGTTGTGGAGGTGGTGTGCTATTGGATGTGGAGGTGGTTGAGCTTGACCTGCTTGATGTATTTGTTGAAGCATCCAAGGAAGAAGGGGTGAATGGGCACCACTGTCAAAGTTCCTTGGGTCCTTCTTCTTGATGTACTTATAGGATCTTGCATCATAATGAGGGATGTTAAGCACAGGTCCTTCATTAACAATGTCATGAAATGATTCATTGATTAGACATAGAATGAATCTGGGGTACATCAGAAACTTGTATCTCAACCTCTTGAATGTTAGAGATTAGGCCATTGAACACATACGCAGACATATTTAACTGTCTGTTGGTGCAGAGAGCACATATACGGAAGATGTGAGGACTGGAATGTCATTCCATCCTGTTTTTCTTTTTGACAGACAATTTTGAAACATATGATTAGGAACCTCCAAGGCTGGTCCACTAATCCTTTGACTATCTGTTTTGCTTCATAACTCCCTTCATAACCAATTTCAGAGAAAAATGTGGTTATTTCCTAATCATCTAATTCAAGAGGATCATCAGCATTATCATTGAATTGCAGACATCTTCTAACAGACTTTCTGTGATCTCAGAGTAAGTTCATTGTTGATTCTCCCAGTTAGAGTTCTCACTCCATCATCTTCAACTACTTCAGCTGATTCCTAGAAGGACCTGATGGGATTCTCGTAGATTGTTGGCCTAACTATCATGGCATATGCTACTCTTGTGGTAGATAAGAATCTTATCATATCTCTAAGACCTTCGGCTTCAAGCACATCAGGGTTTAGATAACCGTTGACGTTATGGAGCTTGCTCCATGTAAGATTTTCCATGTAATCTGCACAAAGACATGTGTGTTAGTTAATAGTTTTGACTTTAACTTTGATTTGATTTGTTAATGTGACTTTGATTTGTTACACATTTTTCTTTTCATTTTGCTCTGTTTTTCGTAGTAAACATGATTATCAAGGTTTTCAATATCAGTTGAATTCCTATCAATTTATGTTTATTGAGATCGAAAAGTATATTGCATCAATTAATGAGTTTGATTTTGGTGTTCTTCATTATTATCTGGTTCATTGTTTGATTTAGGTTAACAGTCTGAGACTTAGTCTTGGTTTCAAACTCTATTGAAGTTATACCTTATCTTGAAATAACTGTGGTTCCGAATCGATGACAAGAATGTTTAAGAAGAAACACAACAAAATCTTTGAATGTTTATGATGATGATGATGATAGATGGTGGTGTACTGTAGGTTTGCACTCGTCTCACTATAAAGTCTCTCAAATTTGAAAAGTATTAAATGACCCGTTTGAATTCCTTTAAATAGTCAAATAATACAATTTGAATACTTTTATAAGTTTACAAGCAGATACAGTCAACACTGTAGCAAATGCTGAAGGTTAATTTGTTTAATTTGGTCATCCGCATTTGTTGACTGTAGCAAATGCGAAAGACAAACTTTTGACATTAACAGTCCGCATTTGACTACTTTTGGTCATCTACATTTGTGACTGTAGCAAATGCGGAAGGTTTAATTTTTGACTGACTGTCCGCATTACCCTATTGTACTAATGCAGAAGTTGTTTTTCTTAATTTTTTATTCTATCCGCATTTGTGTACTGTTGCAAATGCGAAAGTTAAACTTGAAATTTTTGGCAGTCCGCATTTGTGTTGTAGTAAATGCGGAAGAACAACATTGTAACAAATGCCGTTGATTGCTTGTTTTATCATATCCGTATTTGTACACATTAGCAAATGTGATAGAACAAAGTCAATCAGCATTTGTGCACTACATCAAATGCAGTTGACAAGTCAACACAGCATTGTAGCAAATGCGATAGAGACCTGTTCATACGCATTTGTTAACTGTATCAAATGCGGTAGAGTAATTTCACATTCACTTCACACACTAATGCGGTAGAGTAAAATCATTGTCCGCATTAGTTGTACTTCAAAAATATTGTTACCTGCATTAGTTACATGCATGGGTTACCTTCACCCCATTAACTATGCACTTACCTACACTAGCTTTTGAACTTAATCAAATGTTAATGTGATTAATTGATTGTTCATCTTATTAAGAGGTGTCCTTGATTGATTTTTCTTATGAATTGGCTGTTGAAGTTGTCAATTCTTGCTTAGATTGACTTGTATGTCATAACTAATACAGGTTTCCCAATTTTGACAGATCTTGGGCTTATCATGCTTCTAAGAATCTGTATAAGCTAAGATATAATGGTAAAACTTATTGCAACAACACCAACTAAAACTCTTTTGTTTTGTTTTTCAAAATTAAGTTAATAACCAAAATTTTAGGCTTACTCAAACCTTTTAAATTACTCCCCCTAAAGTTTATGTCCACATTTGGAGAGAAACTTTAAAGATTAAAAAGTTTTTGAATATATTTTGATTAATATTAATATGAAGAGAATATCTCTTTGTTGGGATCATATCAATCTTACATTACACATGTGCATCCTTTATGATTAAATGGACATGATTATGAACTTGAAAATTGAAGGTATGTTTGTCCTCTTAACTCATACCTGTTGATATTTTGATGCAAATGACTTTTATCATGTTTTGGTTGATTTATTATTCAATGTGTACCTCACACATATAAGCATGAAATGATCAACCCTCCTTATACAATGCATGGTAGAACTTTTTCACAACTTTGTTACCAGGTTACTTAAGTCATGAATCTCATTTTCATTTTCACTGATCCTCATTGGGATTCTTTTAATTTGATCCTTTTTCATGTTGATCCCATGGGATTCTTTTCACTTCACTTTGGAAGGTGATCCATGATAGGATTTTTTGTTCATTCACTTGGAATGTATTACTTTGTTGATTCATCCAATTTTTGGATGGTTCCACATTGGGAATCTTTTGGATCATGACATCTACACTATGTGCAAGTTTCATCAGGTCTTTGCTCAGCAAAACAAAGATGAAACATGATGTGGTGAAAGAGATTCATAAGTATCATTACCTGGTGTGTTAGGCATTCAGATAAGCTAAATTGAATATGTCTTTAATTCATCACTACATGATCTTTTCTTCAAGTTGAGATACCAACATATCTGGTAAGTCATTTTAGTCTTTTGCATTTTGAAATTTAACACAGTGAATGATATAACGACTGTAATTATATCATTTCCCAAAGAATTCTTTCTTCAAAAACTTAATTCTCTTTGTGTTTTTCTGATGTTTTAAATTGTTTTTGATGTTTTTCATAGTGTTTAGTCAAGGTTAATCATGCCAATTGACTGAACCAGAAATTCAAACCTACTAGGTTCAAATGCCTTGGTAAACAAATCAGCTAATTGATTTTCTGTTGGTACCTGAATCAATTTGATTTAAAATTTTCAGCATAGTATCTCAAAAATGATATCTAATCTCACTATGTTTTTTTGAGTGCTAAACTAGAATATTAGTTAGAAAGACAGCAGCTGTGTTGTCAATAGAAATTGGTGTATGCAAAAAGTTAAAACCATAATCAAGCATCTGGTTTTGAATCCAGAGAACTTGAGAGCAACATGCTGATGCAGCAATATACTCAGCTTCTGCTGTAGACACAGAAACATTTGTCTGCTTCTTGCATTGCCAGGATACTAGTCTGGGACCAAGAAATTGACAACGCAGAAAGAAGGGATTTTCTGTTGAAGTTGCATCCTCCATAATCACTGTCTGTGTAGGCATAGAGATTAAATTCTCCTTCCTTTGGATACCATAATCCAAGAGCTGGTTGCCCTTCAGATATCTGAATATCCTCTTGACTGCGTTCACATGTGATCTTTTGGATCAGCTTGATATCTAGCACACATACAAACACCAAACATAATGTCAGGCCTACTGGCTGTTAGATACATAAGTGAACCTATCATTGATCGATAGTGAGTCTTGTCCACTGATTTGCCTTCAGGGTCAGGTCTAATCTTCACTTTGGTATCCACAGGAGTTCTGATAGACTGACAGTCAACAAAGTGGAATTTCTTCAACATGGTTTCTACATATTTTTATTGGTTGATGAAGATTCCATCTGCTTTTGTTGGACTTGCACCCCTATAAAGAAGGTGAGTTCCCCCATAGCACTCATTTGGAACTTTGAATGCATAAGATCTTCAAATTCTTTATAGAGTTGCTTGTTTGTCAAGCCAAATATAATGTCATCCATGTAGATCTGTACTAACAGCATGTCTTTCCCTCTATTCTTTTGAAGAGAGTCTGATCAATCTTTCCTCTTTCACATACATGTTCAAGAAGAAAGGATGATAGAGTCTCATACCACTTTCTTGGTGCTTGATGAAGACCATACAGAGCTTTGTCAAGCTTGTAAACTCTGTGAGGGAAATCTGGATCTTCAAAGCTAGGTGGTTGACTCACATAGACTTCTTCAACAATCTTCCCATACAGGAAGGCACACTTTACATCTATTTGTAAACAGTAAATTTCATGGATGCAGAATATGCAAGAAAGATTCTGATTGCTTCTAGTCTGGCAATAGGATCAAACACTTCATCATAGTCGATTCCTTCTTCCTGAGTGTATCCCTGTGCCACTAGTCTTGCTTTATTTCTGATGACTATCCGTCTATCATTAGTCTTGTTCTTGTACAGCCATTGGTACCGATAGGGTATTGTCCTTCGGGAAGATCTACCAGCTGCCATACCTCTTGCTTCTTGAATTGGAGCAATTCTTCCTGCATTGCTTCAATCCAACTATTGTCTTGAAGTGCCTCTTTGATGTTTTGGGTACTATTTGACATAGAAAGCAGGATAACAAACAGATGTTTGCAATACTAGACTTGCTTCTTGTCACCCTCTCATTAAGACCACCAATAATGGTTTCAACCGGATGATTCTTGTGTATTCTTGTGGTTGGAATGGTGTCACCAGCAATATTTACATCAAGATTGGAGACATTCAGTTCATTATGGTCAGAGGCACATTCATCTTGTATTGTTGTTGAATTATGAAGATTGTCAACTTCTGTTTCAGTAACCGCTACATCTTTAGCAGCACTAAGGTTGCTTGCATCATTTGATGTACCTTGAGTTTCTACTGGATGAGAACCTGTTTTTTATTTCTGATCTCATGTGACAAGTCATCTGAGTGAGATGGTACCAGGCTGGGACCTTCTTTAGAAGAAACACTAAGGTTTAGTGACAGATGTCTGATGGGATCAGCTTGAAGAGGAACATCTTCATTCATATGTTCATCAGATGTAGGTAGAGTCAATGGATAATTATATCTTCTTTCTACAGTTGATGAAGTATCACCTGAATGTATATTTCCTGCATCAGACAAGTGAAATTGGTCAAATGATTTAGTAAAGGTGTCAATATCAAACAACCAATCAGGACCATTTGTAGATTTGGGTAACAAATGTTCATTGAATTGAACATTTGTAGATTCATCGATAATGTTCATTCTAGGATTGAACACTCTATAAGCCTTTGAGACGGAAGAATAACCTACAAAAATCCTTCATCAGACTTGATGAAAATTTTCCCAAATGATCACGTGTGTTTAATATTGAGACTGGACAACCAAATGATTTGAGGAATCCAATAAATGGTTTCCTATGAAAGATTAGTTCATAAGGTGTCATGTTACTTTCTTTAACAATCAAAGTTCGATTTTGCACAAAGCACGATATATTAACTGCTTCTGCCCAGAAGGTGATTGGCAGTTTAGCATCGGCTAGCATCGTTCTTGCTGCTTCATCAGTGTTCTATTTCGCCTTTTCTACCCCATTTTGTTGAGGAGTTCTAGCTGCACTGAATTGATGAGCAATGCCTTTGGTTGCACAAAAGGAACTCATATTTTCATTTTTGAACTCTGTACCATTATCACTTCTTATTATTTTGACTTTGAGATCAAGTTGATTTTCAATTTTAGTGATAAATTCTTGAATGATTTGGGATGTTTCGTTTTTATGAAGTAGGAAGAACACCCATGTGAATCGAGAAAATTCATCAGTGATCACTAAACTATTGTTTCTTTCCCATACTCATTACATGAGTTGGTCCAAAAGATCCTTGTGAAGTAACTTCAATGGAGTATTGTTAGTGTTCACCAGCTTGGTTTTGTGAGACGATTTGTGTTGTTTTCCTTTGAGGCACGCTGAACATTGATCAATAAAATTGAATTCTTTTTTAGGAAGACCAATTACATGGTTTCCTTGACTAACTTGTTCATATTTTTAAAGTTAGTGTGCCCCAAACGTCTATGCCAAAGCTGTGACTCATCATATGATGCTTTAGACAAAAGACATGTTTCTTTCTTAGGTGATGTAGAACACAGGTTTAAGACATATGTATTATTCTTCCTTGGAGTCTTTAAGACAACCCATTATTCAGAATCTGAAATCCAGGTTTCAGAATGTAGCATGAGTGTTTGTAAAGTGAGTGGAATATTTTTTGTCGCAGATCTGAGACACACTTAGCAGATTGAAATTCAGTTGTTCATAGTAATTCCTGTCAAAGCTCAGCATCCCATTGTCACAGATCCTTCTCCTGTTCCTACCACCTTTTGAATCTCCACCGAATGCCACAGTAGTTCCTTGCATGTACTTGAAATCATGAAGGAGGGAAATCTCCAGTCATGTGTCGGGAGCATCCACTGTCTACGTACCATAGGCTATTAGACCTGTGTGGATGAACCTACAAACAAAGAATTAATTAGAATAAGGAACCCAATCCATGATCTTGGTTTTCTGTTCCTATTCATGATAGTCACCTCCTGGTATTTTCCTCTGAATAGTGATTTAGATGGAGGTGATCTAGGAGACTTTTGATAATGAATTGGTCGAGTCATCTCATCAACATCTACTGAGGATTCAGATGAATAATAATCGTTGGTCTCTATTTCTTTGTAAAAGTTTAGCCCGAGTTTCATTATCAAAAGTTGGTTTTTGCTTAGGAAGGTCAAGTTTGTGTTTCATTGTGAGATGATTTCTTTGACCCTTTCTCAAATCCTTCAAGTTATTCTGTCATTTGTTGATCTAGGTGTCCTAGATTGAGTATTATGAAGATCAGGTCTGACAGAATGCATCACAGTAGATGTTTTTGAGATGGGCTTGTGTTGTGGAATTCTTAACCCCTTCTGATTAAAGTAACAATCAGATGTATTGTGATTGTTCATGTCACAGATTGAACAATATTTGTGGAAATAGCAATTTTTGTGGAGTGATTGTTCATATCACAGATAGAACAATATTGATTGAAGAAGCATTTATTTGTCTTGTGATTAAACATGTCACAAATATCACAATACATTTGTGTGTTTCTTGAATCAGATTCTTCCTTTTGTGACTCAACTGATACTTTCTTTTGATGAGTCACTTTGTTTTCTTTAGGTGTTGAATCAGAATCAGCCTTTTTAGTAGATTGTTTCACAACACTACTTTTGTTCAGTTGTTTAGGCTGTTTCTGTTTCTTTAACCTACTTCTCACCTCTTTCTCAAACTGGTCAACATGTTCTTTGTTACAAATATCAAACCCAACTCCCTGCCTTAACCTTGATGACTGTGGGTCTGATGAAGTTTTATGTGTTGAACTCAGTTTTAGAGTTGTTTTCTTTTTTAGTGAAACCTTTTCTGATTTGCTTGAATTTTGTGGAGATACAATCTCATTATCAGAACTACTCTCAATATTGGGTTTCACTGTTTTGACATATTTCTTTTTGTCTTGTAAAACAGATGGTATGAATTTTATAAAAGGTACAATTGCTTTTACAGGGCTTGATGGTTTCATGACACTCACTGTCTTGTCTAAGCATTCTTTGATTTTGATTGGGTGTCCTAACTTGATTTTATCCTCATTGGTTTCAAAATACATCAGGTTTTTTTTTTGAGGATTTGTCACTTGTTTCACTACTATTTAGGTTCCATAGTTTTAGGTTCGATTGATTCAGAGAGTGAGACAGAGTCAGGCATGATAGTGTAATTGTCATTGTATGGTGGAGGACATGAATTATACCCAATCCCTGACATGTCCTTTGGATCCTTTTGTGAATCCAGCATCTTTTGCAGCTTGACTGAAGACATTTGAAACTTTTCATGTTTCACTTCACTCATAGATTGTTGAGCTTTAATTTGAGCTAACTTTTTAGTAAGTAGCTCATTTTCAGCTGCAAGATTGTATTTCTCACCATGCAATTTTTCTATGTCAGAAATGAGAGATTTGATTTTGATTTCAAAACTTTTTAGTTCTCTCTTCATCATTTTTGACTTCACTTTTTCTTCTTTAATTTTATCTGCCCATTTATGGTTGTGTTCTCTATACTCTTGTAATTCATTTATGCATTTCTCATTACAAGGTTGTAATTCATTAGGCATTGAAGATGGTCCATCATTGATGTGAGCCATAAGAGCATGATTCTGGAATTGAGGCTTGACTTCCTCAGCATACACACTCCAGTCACATATCCCATCTTGTTTGATCACAAGGGCACTGGCAGAAGGCTGACTGTTTGCATGGGCTTGATTAGTCAGTTGTGGTTGATTCTGGTATGTTTGTTGATGATAAGAATGGTTGTACTGCTGTTGTTGATTGTTTGAGTGATAGCTTGAATTAGGCTGTGATGATGATTGACCTGGAGAGTTCCTTGAATGGTTGTTTCTTTTAAGAGCATTGCACTCTCTTGAGAAATGGCCAGTCATGCCACAGTTGAAGCATTTTACCTTGGATTTGTCATATCCAAGTTTTGTGTTCTCATTCAGGCTCAACTTTCTTCCTTTTCTAAAGAATTTCTTTGCTCTCATGGCAATATTTGCCACTGTAGATCCATCTCCTCAACATCATCAGGATCTATTTCTTCTAAATCTTCCTGTATTAGGTGGGCAGAAGTGAGTCTTCCCCTAGATATGCTTCAAAACTTGCAACAAAGGCATTGTAAGTTGCCTTTTGCTCGTCTGATTTTAAGTCTTCTGAGAGGTTTGAGAACAGTGGAGACTTTTGGTGCTTGAGCTGAAGTTGAAGGGTGATTGAATGGTGGAGATACAATGAACCCAGTATTGTTCATTTGATCTCTTGATGAGATGAAGTCATCTCCTCTGTGATGAAAGCATTTTCAACAGAATGTGATTCTAAAAGGAATTTGTAGGCTTCAATCACTCTTGGTCCACTCAGATTTCTGCTTCGTTCATCAATTTCCAAAGCTTCAATCTTGACTATCATAATGTCTAGAGTGGTACTCTCAAGATCAAGAGTATTTTTCAGCATTGTGACATTTTGCTTCTAGCTTTCAGGTAGACTGTGAAGCATTTTCTTGTTAAGTTCTTTAATGTTGTATGAAACACCCATAATTTCCAACTCATTGACCAACTGTACAAATCTGTGTAGTTGTTTTGATATGGATTATCCTTTGGTGTGATGGAAGGTTTCATACTGATTGACCAGCTTGTCTTTGTTAATTTCAGCAACCTCACTGCTTCCTTCACATATAATTTTGAGAGCATCCCAAACAGCTTTAGCAGTTCCATACTTTTCCATTCTTTTCAGCACATCCATTTTGAGTGCTTGAGTCAAAATTGAGTATGCTTTGAGATCAATTTTGATTTTCTTATAGTCATCTTCATCCAGAGTTAAGTCTTCAATTGGTATTCTAGCAGTCTTGTACAGTGCAGCTTGAGCTATTGATAGAGTAACAGGAATATGTGTCCCTTACATATTGAGATCCAAAATTAGGATCAACACCTGTGATATAATTTCTAAACCTTATTCTTCATTGTTTAAACTCAGATTTGTGTTTAAGCATGGGAGGTTTCGGTGTATGACCTATTCAGAGTAACCGTTAAAATGCATGTTGATTTGTGAAAGTATAGATTTAGTTGATTTTAAGATTGATTATGTTTGATGAGTCCAACTTGTTCAAGCGTTCTTTCAAGGTTCAGAATGAGTATTCTTGTTGTTTGACAGAAGTATTCTTGCTCTTTGCTAAGTAGAGATGATGATATCTACTACTAGCAACTTGATTATCAGATCAATCGAGTTCTATTCAGTCTGTGCGTAGATCTGAAAGATAATCGAGAGCCAAAGCTCTGATACCAATTGACTGGGTTTGAGTAAGAGTGATATTTTTATTGAGAATCGAATATGATAATCAAGTCAATGATTGAGTGGTGGAAACAAACAATCAAAGAACATTCAAAGCAAGAAAATTACTCATAATGTTGTTTGTATTGATATATGAAAGTTGATAAGTTACACAGAATATTACAACAAAAATTCTCTATCTATCAGCCGTCACCTCAGTGAGGTTAACTATTCTATTTATAGGCAGACAAGATGCCTTTACAAAATGACTAAACTACCCCTGACCTATTACATCAGAACTAGTCTAAGTGTTGACCCGCATCTCTGCTTGTTCATCCGCATTGACAAATGCGGATGAGTTAATCTTGATCAGCATTTCTACTTGATCATCAGTATTAGTAAGTTGGTCATCCGTATTGGTTAATGCGGATGAACAATACTTGTGCGCATTTGGATGGTCATCCGCATTTGTCAATTTGGATGAGCAAAGTCTTGTCTGCATCTTCTTTTGTTCTTCCGCATTAGTCGATGCGGAAGAGTAACTTGTTCTTCATCATTAGTATTATGTCTTCCGCATTAGTCAATGTGGAAGAGTAACTTGTTCTTCAGCATTAGTATTATGTCTTCCGCATTAGTCGATGCGGAAGAGTAAATACTTGTCTGCATCAGAGTTATGTCTTCCGCATTAACTAATGTGGAAGATAACACTTGTTATTTTCCTTGCAGATCTTCATCCGCATTGTTTCTTGGACTTGTGGGATTCCAGCTGAGCAATCATCAATTCACCCATCGAGTTGGCATGTATGATCCTTTCAGGGTGCAACAATTTCTCATTTTAAATGCCAGTCATGCACAAACGAGCATATCCAAAAGATATACAATCATTTCTCATTGTTTCAAATCCAATTCCCAGTTTATTTATTATTTTAACTTATGAACACTCCTCCAAAGTTTTATTTTAGAAAAACCCCTTTTTTAATAAAAATAAGAGAAAAGAAAAGAGGGTTAAAAAGATATTAGCCCTAGCATAGAGATCAATTCATAAAAACGAGGTTTATCAAATGTTTTTGTGAAAAGATCTGGCTTTTGATTTTTAGTGTTAATGGGAAAAATATCGATAAAACCTTTTTCCTATGCATCACGAATTGCATGAATCAGTGTTTCAATATGCTTGGTTCGAGAATGATGAATAAGATTTTTTGCAATCCCGATGGCTGCTTCGTTGTTACAAAACAACGATGTGTGGAGAAAATTGATTTTATAGTCAATCATCTGGTGTTGTATCCAAAGAACATGTGAACAACAACTCGAAGCAGCAATGTATTCTACTTCCCCTATAGAGAGGGAACAGTGGTTTGTTTCTTGCTCTGCCATGAGACTAGACAATTGCCCAAGTATTGACAACATCCAGTTGTCGATTTTCTGTTTAACCTGCAACCATTAGAATCATTGTCAGAATAAGCATGTAAATTAAAATTCCCACCATAGGGATACCAAAGACCTAAACGAGAGGAGTCTTTGAGATAATGAAAAATTCTCTTGACAGCTTTTTCATGAGACTCTTTTGGGGCCGACTGGTATCGAGCATAATATCCGACAGCAAAAGTGATGTCAGGACGACTTGCAGTAAGATACATAAGGGAACCGATCATAGATCTATAGAGATGAGTATCAACATGTTCCCGTTCTCATCAGGAGTGAGACACATTTGAGCGGTAAAAGGAGTCATTTCAGGAGACGTATCATCCATCTTGAACTTCTTTAACATTTCTTTAATATACTTCTCCTGATGAATGAGAATGCCTTCTAGCTTTTGTTCCACTTGTAATCCAAGGAAAAAGCACATTTCTCCTATCATACACATTTCAAACCGATTACGCATCACCTCTTCGAACTCCGGACATAATTGTGAATTGGTGGAGCCAAAAATAATATCGTCAACATAAACTTGGACAATCAACATTTTACCATTCACTTCTCTCTTGAATAGAGTCATATCGATGGTGCCACGAGAGAAACCATTGCTTAAGAGGTACTGTGTTAGGGTCTCATACCAGATCCTAGGTCTTGATGAAGACCATAAAGAGATTTGTCAAGCTTAAAACTTTATCAGGATAATTAGGATCCTCAAAACCTGGTGGTTGGCATACATATATCTCCTCATCAATGTCTCCGTAAAGGAAAGCACACTTGACATCCATCTGATAGACCTTGAATTGTTTATGAGCAGCATGAGTGATAAAAATCCTTATTGCTTCAAGACGGGTGACAGGAGCAAAAACTTCAGTATAGTCGATCCCTTCTTCTTGAGCTAATCCTTGTATAACCAATCTTGACTTGTTACACACCACAACACCACGATCATCTGGTTTGTTCTTAAAAACCCATTTCATACCAATTGGGCATTTGTTTGGAGGTAAGTCAACCAAAGTCCATACTTTGAGTTTTCTGAATTGTTGAAGCTCCAATTGCATTGATTCCAGCCAGCAGGGATCCTGGAGAGCTGCATGGATGTTTTTTAAGACAATTTGAGAGATAAAGCAAGAGAAGAGACAAATATTAATCAAACCAGATTGACTCCGCGTCCGAACTCCATCAGTGATAGATCCAATAATGTTATCATGAGGATGATCTTACAAAGTTTTGAAATCTGTGGATAAAGGCAAGATGTTTGGAGAAGTTTCGCTGGCAAATTATGAATGAGTGGATAAGGGTGAGAGAAATGGAACAGGTTGTGGAGAGATAGATGTTGGTGAAGAAGGAAGAGATGTAGAAACACATGGCGGTGAAGGATCAAATGTAGGTGAAGATGATACAACATCAACTGATGTGGCATCATTAGCTAATGAGATGGAATGAACAGTAGATGGAGTTGAGGAAATGATATTTGTGACTGGATAAGATTTGAGAATGATAATCTCAGTTGATGTGAATCAATAAGGACCGAATATTGTGATTGAGTCAAAGATTGAGAGGCGGAATCAGACAATCAATGAACATTGAATACACATGATACTCATAATATGTTTGTATATATTGAATACTTTGATTGATTGATTACAAGAACATTCAATGCAAACAGAGCATTCTAGGAACTAAGAATCAAATCAAATTACAGACAAAAGTTACCCCATGTATGAGGTATACTATTCTATTTATAGGCAGACACGTTGCCATTACAAAAGACTAAACTACCCTTACTAAAGCTAGTCTAAGTCTTCATCAGCATTGGCTGTTGATCATCCGCATTGACAAATGCGGATGAGTTGACTTCATCAGCATTTCTTCAACCGCATTGAAGTTTGGTCATCCGCATTGGTAAATGCGGATGAACAAAACACTTGTCCGCATTTCTTTGGTAATCCGCATTGGTCAATGCGGATGAACAAATGTATATCCGTATTTATTAACTTGTCATCCGCATTGACAAATGCGATTGACCAACACTTGTATTTTTCTTCTTATTCAGCAGATACTTGTCTTGATCCGCATTTGTTCTTGGACATGAGGGATTCCAGCAAAGCAACCATCCTGTTGGACCAAAAGAACCAATGAACCAAGATCAGTAAACCTCTAAGTCCCACATGATATCACAACAACTGCTGAAGGCTTCATCAACAGTTCGACAAGTGCTGAAAACTCCAACAGCTGAAGTTCAAGTGCTGAAGACTTCAACAGCTGAAGACTAAAGTGCTGAAGTTCAACAGCTGAAGAACACAAGTGCTGAAGCTGAACAGTTGAAGAACACAAGTGCTGAAGCTGAACAGCTAAAGAACACAAGTGCTGAAGCTGAAGACCAAAGTACTAAAGCACAACAGCTGAAGAGTCTACAAGTGCTGAAGATCAACAACTGGTGTACAAAGTCTAAAGACAAAGACTGAAGACATCAGCTGATGATATCTACTGAAGTCATTAGCTGATGAAACGTCTGAAGTTCAAGTCTGAAGATCAAGTACTGAAGTTTCAGTAGTTTGTCATAACAGCAGAAAAGTATTTCTTCAGTAGTTGTGATATCAGTAGTTTTATGTTTTTACTTTCAGTAGTTTTGTAAAACGACTGAAGAGTCGTTGTAGTATCAGTAGTTTTATGTTTTTCAGTAGTTGTAGTAACTGATAACAGTTAGTATTTTTGTAAGAAGATGTCAGCTGTTTTGACATCTTCAGTAGTTGTGTTTCAGTTGGAATAATTCTGTTAGATGTCACTATCAAGTGACATCAGCAGACGTCACATCTCTCATATAAGAGGTGTCGACCTAATTGTAAGTGTGACATTCCGTTACCACAAAAGCGAATATTGAATGAAATATATTTGCAGAATTCTCTCTATCTATAACCGTTTTTGTTCTTCATTGAATATCTTTTCGTTCTTGTGAATTGGCTAATTCATTGTTAGAATTCCGCTGCTATACTCTCTAATCGATCAAACGTAGATCACTGATCCTAACAAGTTGTATCAGAGCTGGTTAATCATTGATCGATCTAACAATTGATCATTGAAACTGCTAATTGATATCTATGTTTGATTGAATTAGCATATTCGCAAGAACTGGTATAGATTATTGAATTTCTGTCGCTTTCGTTCATTTATTTTGAGATCTCTCTTGGTTCAATTGGTTGTTGTGTTTTGTTCTAAATCTGTTTTAGCTTAATTTAATTTGATTGAATCTGACATGACTACTCCTTCTAATGATTCTCACAATACCGGTTCCTCAACCAAGCCTCCGATGCTGGTTAGGACCGAGTATAACATATGGCAACGTAGAATGCTTCATCACCTGTCTGTTAACAGTTCAGGTTGTTGGACATCTGTGGTACATGGACCACATAAGCCTATGGTGAACAATCCGGAAACCAATCAAATGGTTCCGAAGAAGAAGGAACAATATCTGATGAAGATCGGAAACTGTTTGAGATTGATGCTAAAGCCCATGGAATTCTGGCCATGGCACTGCCTAATGAAATCTATTCAGGACTTATGCATCATGAAACTGCTCATCATCTCTGGAATGCCTGAAGGAACAATTCGGTGGCACAGATGAGGTCTTAGCAAACAATAGAGAAATCCTTGCCCAACAATATGAGACATTCTCTCATAGAAAGGGTGAGACACTGACTCAACAGTTTGAGCGTTTTTCCTGCTTGATCTCTGAGCTGAAAATGGTGAAATAGCAATACACCAATAGCCAGATGAATAACAGGTTCCTCAGATCACTGCCTGAGAGATGGGACACATACACTATTGTCCTACGCTCCAGTGCAAATTTGGATAGCCTATCTCTCACCCAACTTCATGGGAAACTGCTTACATTCGAAAGAGAGATAGAGCAGAAGAGGAAACTGTCCTCATCAGGAAAGCTCACTGATGACTTTGTACCAGGGAATACTGACTTGGTTGGTCATGAGTCAGAATATGCTGCATCTGAAAGCAATTATGATGAGCATATTGATTTCTCTACAAATAGTTCTGATCATGCATTTGTTGGTATTGAGAGTTATTCTGGCAGTAATAGTGACAATTTATGCTTTATCATGGATGATTTGAAAGGAATAGTTGATGATGATCTAGAAGAGATGGATATTCTGAGCCAAATGGCACTGATTAATATCAGATCTCAGAAGTTCTATAAGAGAACTGGCAGGAAATTTCCTGGACTCTCTAGCAAAACCAAAGTTGGTTTTGACAAGAGTAAGTTGAGGTGTCACAAATGCCAAAGGCTGGGACACTTTGCAAGAGAGTGTAGATCAACTGGATCTAACTCTTCTGCACCCTTTGTGACTTTTCCTAGTACTAGTCCACAAAACAGAGGGCAACATACTGCTAGTTCTGGTCATCATTCACATCCTAGATCTCCTGCATACTTTGTTCCCCAGGGTCAAATGTCATATCCTTATCCCTGCTATTATATGCCTCAACCAAATCATGTTCAAGCTCCAATTGCACAACAACCACAAGCATTGCCTGAACCACAACCTTCCCAATCTCATCAACAAACTCAACCTCAACAACACAGCTTCTTCACCCCAGGAGTTGTTGACTGGAGCAGTTTACCAGATGACTTGTCTGGTCATGAACAACTATTCTCAGGTGCTGGTCAACATGGTGGTGAAAGTCCCTTTGGAAATCTAGCTCTTATGGCTTTGGATTCTGCTGATACTTCATCCACTAATGCCTCTACACCAAAGGTATCACAGGTATCCTCTGAGGCAAAAGCCAAATTGTGTTCTGAAACATGTATAGCAGCATTTGCATCTATTAGAGAAGCAAATGTAGCTTTAATCAACAAGAACATTGAGCTAGAACAAATAATTTCCAAAAGCAAAGCTGAATTTGAGTCTGTGCTTAATGATAAGAATGATGAGATTTACAAACTTAAATGCCAAATAACTGATGATAAGGCTAGGGAAGAGATACTTCTAGAGAAGTATAAAGATCTCAAAGAAACCCTTGCAGTCACCCAGGTAGAGTGTGATAGATGGGTACAATCATGCAAAGGTTTTGAAATGCTTCTTAGTAAGCAATCTGCTTCCAATGTGAAGTTTGGCATTGGTTACAATCACACTGCTCCACCTACAGATTTTACTCCCAGAGCAGAGGTAGAATCTGATGGTGAGAGTAATAACCAATCCATCTTATCATGTGATCTACATTCTGATACAGCACAATCAGAAGTAGAAGTCAGCACCAAGCCCTCTCAGAACCTATCGGCTGATGTTGATGGTTCCACTGTTGACACTCACATGATCAATGAGTTGATCAACTTAGGAGTTAATTCTGAAAGTCCTGAAAGGACTAGAGAGCAGGATTTAACACCTGAAGTTCAAACTCCAACTACTGCCAGTACTGAAAAGAAGAAAACTGTCAGTAGAAAGAGTTTGAAGACTACTAAAGAGGAAGTCAAGAAAGCAAACAATGCTTCCAAAGTACTGAAGAGCAAGTCTTCAGTTGCTTCACCCTCTTTAGTTGATGATCAACCTAAGATGAAGAAGAAACCATGTGAAGTATGTGGTTTGTTCAATCATCGTACAGATGATTGCTGGTACAAAAGAGGTTCCAAACTCAAACATAAAGAGGAAATTAAAGAGAAAATGGTAAAAATGAAAACTGAGTTTGAGACCACATTTGTATCAGCAACATCAAATCCTGTAACCCTTAAGTCCACAAAGAAATCCAAAAAGGAAGGGGTTAAACAGGTGACAATGAGATTGCTCAGAAGAAGAA
This sequence comes from Flaveria trinervia, assembly GCA_025506515.1. Lineage (NCBI taxonomy): Eukaryota > Viridiplantae > Streptophyta > Magnoliopsida > Asterales > Asteraceae > Flaveria > Flaveria trinervia. The sequence continues at coordinate 57,449,180 of CM046446.1, read as the reverse complement.
GGTGCAACATAGGAACTTATCAAACTCCACTAGCAATGTGTCTGATGAGCTGAAAGCTTTATCACAAAATCAGACACAGCTGGTTATGATGGTTCAACATCTATTGGGAAGAGTTAACCAATTAGATGCTCCTATGTTGAAACCACAGAAAAGGAGGTCCAAGCCAAAGGATTCCTCTTCTTCACCATCTTCTTCCTCTCAGGCTGTTATTTCTAATAAACCTGTTACTTTACCATCTGTTGATGAGACCAGGCCCAAAACCAAAAAGGTTTGGGTCTCCAAAACTAACTGATTGTTTATTATTGCAGGGTTCTCCAACATGCCAAAGTAGCATCTAGTATGTAGACAGTGGGGGATCTATGCACATGACTGGGAACAGCTCTCTTCTTCATGACTACTCTCAAGGAAAGAAGGGGTTTGTTTCTTTTGGCAATGATGCTAGGGGTTACATCATTGGAAATGGCTTTGTCTCCAATGGAGAAATCAAGTTTGATGATGTTAATCATGTGGAAAATCTCAAGTACAATCTCTTGAGTGTTAGTCAAATGTGTGATAAAGGCCATGTTGCTCTTTTCACCAGTCAGAACTGTAGGATTCTGTCATCCAAAGTTCTACATTTGATTGATAAGGTATTGGATGATCACACTCTCCTGAGAGCCAACAGGACAGGAAGAGTGTATGCCTTAGATCTTTCCCAGAAAATAGATCTCAGAGGCAATCCTTGCCTATTTTCCAAAGCCTCTTCTCAAGAATCTAAACTGTGGCACAGAAGGCTGGGTCATGTTAATTTCAAAAACATGAATAAGCTTATCCACAATAGTTTAGTTAGAGGCTTACCAATAAAGGAGTTCCACTGTGATGAAACCTGCACTGCTTGTTTAAAAGGAAAACAGCACAAAGTCTCATTCCCTCCCATTGAAGAGCCTAAGTCCACTGCCTGCTTGCAATTACTGCATATGGATCTATTTGGTCCTGTGAGAGTAATGAGCATGGCAAAGAAGAAATACTGTCTGGTAATAGTGGATGATTACTCCAGATTGTATGGACTTTCTTTCTACATTCAAAGGATGAGGTTGCTCAGAAGATTATTCACTTTGTGTTGTATATTGAGAAGCAGTATTCCCTTCCAGTCAATTGTATTAGGAGTGACAATGGAATGAATTCAGAAACCATACACTTGATGACTTCTATCTTTCAAAGGGAATCAAAAGGCAGTTTAGCATACCAAGGACTCCAGAACAAAATGGAGTAGTGGAGAGAAAGAACAGGACCCTAATTGAAGCTGCAAGGTCCATGCTGGCTGACTCTGGTTTGCCACTGACCTTTTGGGCTGAGGCTGTCAACACAGCTTGCTATGTGCAGAATAGAGTCTTAGTAAATCAGAGGTTGATGAAGACTCCATATGAAGTTCTCCATCACTTGGCTCCTCTAATTTCATTTTTCAAAGCATTTGGGTGTCCTTGTTTTATTCTCAACACAAAGGATCAACTCCAAAAATTTGATCCTAAGGTGGATGCAGGGTATTTTGTTGGTATTCATCAACTTGCAAGGCATACAGAGTCTTCAACTGCAGAACAAAGATAGTTGAAGATACTTTGCATGTGAAGTTTAATGAATCTCCTTTGGACAAGATTCCACAAAACCCTGTGGAGTTGTTTGATTTGGACATACTGCAATATGTTCCTTATCAACCTCCAGCTGTTGCAGATCATGTGGATAAATCATCATCTGGAGCATGTCTTCCACCTGGTGGTATTGATGATGATGCTGATAATATCAATACTCACCTATTCAAGTTTAGTGACCAACTGCCTGTGTCTGCGAAATTTGATGTTCCTGTAGCTTCAGCAGTTCCATCCACAACAAATGCTGATGAGATCTCTGATTCCTCTACATCTTTTAAGTTACCATCTAATTCCTGGTTTCAAGAGTCTGCATCAACATCTGCTGCTGCTGAAGGTCCTACAAACACTTGCACGGATCTCATTGTTTATCAAGAACTGAAGAATCACCCCATGTCTCAGATTATTGGTGATATCAATGCTGGTGTTTCAACAAGAAGTCAATTGTCTAACTTCTGCTTCTATGCTCTTTCATCAGTCAGCTAGAGCCAAAGAACTACCATGTTGCTTTGAGAGACAATGGATGGGTTGAAGCCATGCAGCTTGAGCTACTTCAGTTCAAGAAACAGCAAGTGTGGGAACTGGTTCCTCTTCCCCCAGGTAAGTGTGCAATAGGCACTAAATGGGTGTTTAGGAATAAAACTGATGAAAATGGGCTTATTGTTAACAACAAGGCTAGACTGGTTGTACAGGGGTTTTCACAAGAAGAAGGTATTGACTATGATGAAACCTTTGCCCCTGTAGCCAGACTAGAGGCAATAAGATTGTTTTTAGCCTATGCTGCATTCCACAATCTTAAAGTTTTTCAAATGGATGTCAAAAGTGTATTCTTATATGGTAAAATAAAGGAAGAAGTTTATGTGTGTCAACCACCAGGTTTTGAGGATAATAAACATCCTGAATGGGTGTATAAATTGATAAGGCTCTTTATGGGTTGAAGCAAGCTCCTAGAGCCTGGTATGAGACACTTTCTACTTTTCTTCTTAAGAATAATTTCACTAGAGGCTCCATTGATAAAACTTTGTTTAATTAAGAAGGTGGATCAGCATAAGCTACTTGTTCAGATTTATGTTGATGATATCATTTTTGCATCCTCTGATCCCCAGTTGTGTGATGATTTTACAACTTAATGAAAAAGAGGTTTGAAATGAGTGCAATGGGAGAATTACAGTTCTTTCTAGGCTTACAAATTAAACAAAAGGCTGATGGAACCTTTATTCATCAGTCAAAATATACAAAAGATCTTTTGAATAAGTTTGATTTACAAAACTGTAAGCCCTGTTCTACTCCCATGTGCAACACCACACAACTGGATGCTGATCAGAAAGGTAAAGCTGTTGATGAAACACTTTACAGATGTATGATTGGGTCCTTGATGTATTAACAGCTTCTAGACCAGATATTATGTTTGCTACATGTGTTTGTGCTAGATTTCAGGCTGCTCCTAAAGAGTCTCATTTGATTGCAGTCAAGAGAATCTTTAGATATTTGCAAGGTACACAATCTCTGGGTTTATGGTATTCCACTGGACACTCTTGCAAATAGTTGCTTTTTCAGATAGTGACTATGCAGGGTGCAAGTTAACTAGAAAGTCAACTTCTGGTGGTTGTCAATTCCTAGGCAACTGTTTGATTTCTTGGCAGAGTAAGAAACAAACATCTGTTGCTACATCAACTGCTGAGGCCGAGTACATTGCTGCTGCAAGTTGCACTTCTCAGGTACTCTGGCTTCAGAACCAACTTCTGGATTATGGCATTACAGAGACTAAGACTCCATTATTAATGGATAGTGCTTCAGCTCTGTGTATTGTCAAAAATCCAGTCCAACACTCTTGGACCAAACATATAGAGATCAGACATCACTTTATTCGGGATTGTTTTGAAAAAGGTCTGATTGATCCTAAGTTTGTGCCTAGTGCTGATGAGCTTGCAGATATTTTTACTAAGCCTTTGGATAGTTCTACTTTCCAAAACCTTGTGTTAAGGCTTGGTATGCTGCAGCTAGAATAAGTGACAACTACTGATGATTTCAGTAATAATTACTGGTGCTCATTGGTAACCATGTCACATATAAGTACTGATGAGTCCTTTCACCTTCAGTAGTTTTATAACTACTGACGGCTAAATGCCTCACAAGTACTGAAGTACTTTATCTGTTCCAAACTACTAATGTAGTTACACTACTGATGTAGTTACAACTACTGAAATCAGTACAAACAGATAAGTATTGACGTCCTATGAAACACCTGAAAAGCAGATGCAAAGTCTGATGAGTAAGTGTTGAGGACAGTATGAAACAGCTGAAAGGCTATGAATTGACGAAAACTACTGAAGAGAACTTTCTCTTCAATTGTTTCTACAACTGCTGTTTCATTCTAAACAACTGAAGCAAAACCATGTCTTCAGTAGTTTTATAACTACTAATGACTAATAACAAGTCTTCAGTTGTTTACAACAACTGATGACAAAACCACTGTCTTCAGTAGTTTTCACAACTACTGATGACAAACACCATGTCCTCAGTTGTTTCATCATCTGAAGTCAAAACCATGGTCTTCAGTAGTTTTCTAACTGCTGATGCCTAAAACCACGACTTCAGCTGTTTTAACGTCTGAAAGGGTAATACCATGTCAACAGTCGGTTAAAACTACTGATGACTAACACCACACCCTTCAGTCATTTTCACCCCTACCCTATAAATACCTGTCCTCTTATCTAATGTTTTATTAGCCGTTATTTTCTGAACTTCTCTCTCTCAAACATGGCGACCATGAGTCTGAAACCACGACACAACTGCGTTGCTTACCTTACAAAGTCGGCTTTCTGGAACAAATATGATAATGCCATTGACTTAATGGTGGATTCTCCATATCGCATAGCCTTTCTCTTGAATCCAACCATTTACCCTGAATCCCTCAGTCAATTCTGGTCAAATGCTTTTGCTCATACTGATGAGTCTACCGGTCAGATCTCTGTTCGGTCCCTTATCAACCAGAAACCAGTGGTCGTTACAGCCGACATCATTCGTCAGGCATTACACTTACACGACTCCACCGCTGTGACTGCATACCCAAAGGGCACAACAGATATGTTATTTCTCAATCATGGGTATGAAGGTGATCTTCGAGCTACAACTGTTCTAAAGAAACATTTCCATGACACTGAGAAAGTTATTTTTCACATGGTAAATGTCTGCTTAGCCTCCAAGACATCTTCTTGGGATCAAATGTCATCCCAATGGCAACAGGTATTGTATTCTATTCTAGAACACCAACCGCTAAATTTTTCTGAAATTGTGTTTCTAGAAATAAAGAACTTGGCTCAGAAACCTGTGGCAAACCGATGGCCATTATATCCCAGGTTTCTGATGGCCATTATTTTGGATGAATTAAAATTTGATGGCCTTGTTGGCCTTGGAGTCCCTGCACCAGCTATTTTGGCTGAGGTATACTCCAGGCACAACTCAGACCTTACACTCAAAGAAGCTGCCCGAATGCTAAAGCCCAAGCACAGGGAACCACAGCTTCCTCCATCAGAACCAAAGTCCCCACTAAACCAAAACCAACCCACCCTAAAACAGCTATTCAGGGAGATGAGTCCCCTGAAGATGCTCCTGCACCACCAACGCAGGATATACTTGCTGGCTTAAACCCCCCAGCAGTATCAGAGACTCTACCAGCCATTGCCGCTCAGGATTCCTCTCAAAAGGAGCATGCAGCCACCACACAAGGGGTACCCACACATCTGGGATCTTCCTCACTTGAGGAGATTGCCATTGAAGAGCACCATCCTCCCCAGGTGCACACTGCCTCTACCCCTTCTCCCCATGCAACCGCCCCCCAAAGTCCAACCATAATTATTGCAAACGTGCTGACTCAGTTGCATGCCTCTCCTCCTCCCCAAAAACCACCAACAAGGGGAGAACCACAGACATTGAGGAAGAGGATCACCATGTTTCTGACACCCACAGCACCGGGGTTTACAAATTCTATCTCCTGGTGTAGATAGGGAGATAGAATATCTAGTGAGGCTGCCACCTGTGGGACCAAAAGAACCAATGAGCCAAGATCAGAAAACCTCTAAGTCCCACATGATATCACAACAACTGCTGAAGGCTTCATCAGCAGTTCGACAAGTGCTGAAAAATCCAACAGCTGAAGATCAAGTGCTGAAGACTTCAACAGCTGAAGACTAAAGTGCTGAAGTTCAACAGCTGAAGAACACAAGTGCTGAAGCTGAACAGCTGAAGAACACAAGTGCTGAAGCTGAAGACCAAAGTACTGAAGTACAACAGCTGAAGAGTTTACAAGTGCTGAAGATCAACAACTGGTGTACAAAGTCTGAAGACAAAGACTGAAGACATCAGCTGATGATATCTACTGAAGTCATCAGCTGATGAAACGTCTGAAGATCAAGAACTGAAGTTTCAGTAGTTTGTCACAACAGCTGAAGAGTACTTCTTCAGTAGTTATGATATCAGTAGTTTTATGTTTTTACTTTCAGTAGTTTTGTAAAACGACTGAAGAGCTTGTTCTTCAGTTGTTGTAGTTTCAGTAGTTTTATCTTTTTCAGTAGTTATAATAACTGATAACACTTAGTATTTTTGTAAGGAGATGTCAGCTGTTTTGACATCTTCAGTAGTTGTGTTTCAGTTGGAATAATTCTGTTAGATGTCACTATCAAGTGACATCAGCAGACATCACATCTCTTATATAAGAGGTGTTGACCTAATTGTAATTGTGACATTCCGTTACCACGAAAGCGAATATTGAATGAAATATATTTGCAGAATTCTCTCTATCTATAACCGTCTTTGTTCTTCATTGAGTATCGTTTCGTTCTTGTGAATTGGCTAATTCATTGTTCGAATTCCGCGGCTATATTCTCTAATCAATCAAACATAGATCACTGATCCTAACAAGTGGTATCAGAGCAGGTTAATCATTGATCGATCTAACAATTGATCATTGAAACTGCTAATTGATATCTGTGTTTGATTGAATTAGCATATTCGCAAGAACTGGTTATAGATTATTGAATTTCTGTCGCTTTCGTTCATTTATTTTGAGATCTCTTTTGGTTCAATTGGTTGTTGCGTTTTGTTCTAAATCTGTTTTAGCTTAATCGAATTTGATTGAATCTGAGATGACTACTCCTTCTAATGATCCTCACAATACCGGTTCCTCAACCAAGCCTCCGATGCTGGTTAGGACCGAGTATAACATATGGCAACGAAGAATGCTTCATCACCTGTCTGTTAACAGTTCAGGTTGTTGGACATCTGTGGTACATGGACCACATAAGCCAATGGTGAACAATCCGGAAACCAATCAAATGATTCCGAAGAAGAAGGAACAATACTCTGATGAAGATCGAAAACTGTTTGAGATTGATGCTAAAGCCCATGGAATTCTGGCCATGGCACTGCCTAATGAAATCTATTCAGGGCTTATGCATCATGAAACTGCTCATCATCTCTGGAATGCCCCGAAGGAACAATTTGGTGGCACAGATGAGGTCTTAGCAAACAATAGAGAAATCCTTGCCCAACAATATGAGACATTCTCTCATAGAAAGGGTGAGACACTGACTCAACAATTTGAGCGCTTTTCCTGCTTGATATCTGAGCTGAAAATGGTGAAACAGGAATACACCAATAGCCAGATGAACAACAAGTTCCTCAGATCACTGCCTGAGAGATGGGACACATACACTATTGTCCTACGCTCCAGTGCAAATCTGGATAGCCTATCTCTCACCCAACTTCATGGGAAACTGCTTACATTCGAAAGAGAGATAGAGCAGAAGAAGAAACTGTCCTCATCAGGAAAGCTCACTGATGACTTGATTAATATCAGATCTCAGAAGTTCTATAAGAGAACTGGCAGGAAATTTCCTAGACTCTCTGGCAAAACCAAAGTTGGTTTTGACAAGAGTAAGTTGAGGTGTCACAAATGCCAAAGGCTGGGACACTTTGCAAGAGAGTGTAGATCAACTGGATCTAACTCTTCTGCACCCTTTGTGACTTTTCCTAGCACTAGTCCACAAAACAGAGGGCAACATCCTGCTGGTTATGGTCATCATTCACATCCTAGATCTCGTGCATACTTTGTTCCCCAGGGTCAAATGTCATATCCTTATCCCTGCTATTATATGCCTCAACCAAATCCTTTTCAAGTTCCAATTGCACAACAACCACAAGCATTGCCTGAACCACAACCTTCCCAATCTCATCAACAAACTCAACCTCAACAACACAGCTTCTTCACCCCAGGAGTTGTTGACTGGAGCAGTTTACCAGATGACTTGTCTGGTCATGAACAACTGTTCTCAAGTGCTGGTCAACATGGTGGTGAAAGTCCCTTTGGAAATCTAGCTCTTATGGCTTTGGATTCTGCTGATACTTCATCCACTAATGCCTCTACATCAAAGGTATCACAGGTATCCTCTGAGGCAAAAGCCAAATTATGTTCTGAAACATGCATACCAGCATTTGCATCTATTAGAGAAGCAAATGTAGCTTTAATCAACAAGAACATTGAGCTAGAACAAATAATTTCCAAAAGCAAAGCTGAATTTGAGTCTGTGCTTAATGATAAGAATGATGAGATTTACAAACTTAAATGCCAAATAACTAATGATAAGGCTAGGGAAGAGATACTTCTAGAGAAGTATAAAGATCTCAAAGAAACCCTTGCAGTTACCCAGGTAGAGTGTGATAGATGGGTACAATCATGCAAAGGTTTTGAAATGCTTCTTAGTAAGCAATCTGCTTCCAATGTGAAGTTTGGCATTGGTTACAATCACACTGCTCCACCTACAGATTTTACTCCCAGAGCAGAGGTAGAATCTGATGGTGAGAGTAATAACCAATCCATCTCATCATGTGATCTACTTTCTGATACAGCACAATCAGAAGTAGAAGTCAGCATCAAGCCCTCTCAGAACCTATCAGCTGATGTTGTTGGTTCCACTGCTGACACTCACATGATCCATGAGTTGATCAACTCAGGAGTTAATTCTGAAAGTCCTGAAAGGACTACTGAAATCAGTACAAACAGATAAGTACTGACGTCCTATGAAACACCTGAAAAGCAGATGCAAAGTCTGATGAGTAAGTGTTGAGGACAGTATGAAACAGCTGAAAGGCTATGACTTGACGAAAACTACTGAAGAGAACTTTCTCTTCAGTTGTTTCTACAACTGCTGTTTCATTCTAAACAACTGAAGCAAAACCATGTCTTCAGTAGTTTTATAACTACTGATGACTAATACCAAGTCTTCAGCTGTTTACAACAACTGATGACAAAACCACTGTCTTCAGTAGTTTTCACAACTACTGATGACAAACACCAAGTCCTCAGTTGTTTCATCATCTGAAGTCAAAACCATGGCTTTCAGTAGTTTTCTAACTACTGATGTCTAAACCCACGACTTCAGCTGTTTCAACGTCTGAAAGGGTAATACCATGTCAACAGTCGTTTACAACTACTGATGACTAACACCAAACCCTTCAGTCGTTTTCTAACCCGTACCCTATAAATATTCCTGACCTAATCCTTTAGAGCTTCATCTTCTTCAAACCTAACGTTCATCTATCCAAAACTTCTCTCCCCTAAATGGCGTCCAAGCAACTCAAACCGCGACACTACTGTGTAGCTTACCTTACCAAATCGCCATTCTGGGCTAAGTTCGATAATGCTATTGATCTTATGGTCCAGTCACCTTACAAAACGGCCTTTCTTCTCAATCCAATTCTTCATGTCGAATCCCTTAACCAGTTTTGGATGAACGTCACCCTCACCACTGGGGAGAACAACACTGCGTCTCTCCGGTCGGTCATCAACAACCACGAAGTGGTCATCACTCCCGATATACTTCGTCAAACTCTACACCTGGATGATGCCACTTCTCCTGCTGGATATCCAAAGGGCACAACTGATTTATCCTTTGCCCACCATGGATATCAGGGAAACCTTAGTGCCTCCACCATACTGAAGAAACATTTCCATGATGCTGAACGTCTAATCTTTCACATGGTAAATGTCTGTTTGGCTCCTAAGACTTCGTCTTGGGATCAAATGTCTACAAAGTGGCAGCAGGTAATGTACTCCATTCTTGAGCAACAGCCTTTAAATTTTTCAGAAATACTATTTTCAGAGCTCAAGGATATGGCCCAAATAGAAACTGCTAACCGTTGGATATTATATCCGCGGTTCATAATGGCCATAATTACAAACCAGCTTCAAGCTGAGGGACTTGTTGGCCTGGGAGTCCCTGCTATGGCTGTTTTGCCTGAAGTATACTCCCGGCACAACTCTGACCAATCACTCAAAATGGCTGCCAAGCTGCGCAAACCCACGCAGCTGGAACCCCCAGCCACCACCTCCAAATCAAAAGTCCCCACCAAACCCACTAAAAAGAAAACCAAAAAGGCTACTCAGGGAAATGAGTCCCCTGAGAATGCCCCTGCAACACAAACGCAGGCTATATCCACTGGTTATAACCCCCTAGTGGATATAAGGACTCTTCCAGCCATAGCCGCTCAGGATTCCTCTCAAAAGGAGCCCGCAGCCACCACACAAGGGGTACCCACACATCTGGGATCTTCCTCACTTGAGGAGATTGCCATTGAAGAGCACCATCCTCCCCAGGTGCACACTGCTTCTACCCCTTCTCCCCATGCAACCGCCCCCCAAAGTCCTACATTGCTTGTTGCACAAGTGCTGACTCAGTTGCACTCCTCACCCCCTCCCCAGATACCAATTACTACTGGGACCACTTCTACCATTGAGGGGGAGGACCAAAGTGCAGCTGAGAACCCACAGCATAGGGGTTACAATGTTCCTTCTCCTAGTGTAGCAATGGAGATTGGAACTTCTGGTGAGGCTGCCACTTCTCCTGCGTCAGCATATGATCAGGTTGTAGTTGGTACCATTCCTAAGACCTTACCAGAGGCAACTGCTGATGACGGACACAGTCCTGAGGCAGGAAGTCCCCAGTTCCAAGACAAAGGGGCACATGCTACAACTGAGCTACACTCAGTGCATGTTCATCCTGATCCTATCAGGAGGTCAGGTGATTCAGTATCTACTGATGATGACCTGGGCTTCTTTTACGATGTAATCGCCCAAAACACCATCCTGGAGGAGGAGGTGAGCAGACTCAAAGAGCTGCTTGCCAAAACTTCTAAGGAACAAAGACCATCTGCCTCCACCAACCCCAGATGGCACCTTCAGTTGAAGGTTCCCCAAACACTTTTCCCTCTTACTTCACTGAGCCTCCAGCTTCTGCTTTTGGCACTATCTCTCCGGGACAGAACCCCCAGAGCAGATGGTTGCTGTATTCCAACAATCCTCCCTCTCATCACTCCCATCATCAATGAAATTGTTACTAAAGCCATTGATGAGAGGATTTCTCGAGTCTACAACCACTTATTGATGATGCTGTGCTCAAGAAACTTTCTGCGGTACAAACCCCTGTCTCCAATGCATCCAAAAAGGGGGAGAGTACTGCAGTGAAAGAAAAGAAAAGAAAAAGAACTGAGGATGAGAAGGCACAAGAGAAAACCCAGGAGTTGGAAAAAGAAAAGCAACAACAACTGATCACTTACAAAAGAAAGAAAAGTGCTGGTGATCAAGCTAATGCTGAACAAAAATCCTTAGAAGAGCTGGTAAAAGATGCAGATGACACACACAGCCGATCCATGGACAAAATCATTGAGCAACTCTTCAAGCAAGGTTTTGATATAGCCACATTAGATAGTGAGATCAGGAAGTTGGAAGTGGAGGAGATTCAAACCAGATGGGCTGGGTATGATGTACTGGAAAAAGAGAGATTGGAGATCATGATTCGTTTCATTGCCAAATACTTAGGAAGATCTTTGATGGAGATTCGTTCATGGACCAGAGACAGTATTCTGGCTATAGCCACCAGAATCTGTCTGTCTGAGCAATTCCATAAGGGGATTATCATTGAAGCCCTTGATGAGGCTGGGGCTGGAAAAAGGTTTGAAATGGCAAGACTTACAAAGGCCAAACTCACAACCAAAATGCTTGAACAACCTTCCCTTCCACCCACTCAAAAACAGCCTACCCCTCAAATCTCCAAACCAATCTCAAAGCCCAAATCCAAACATCCTCAATCTTCAAAACCAATTCCTTTACCAACCCAACCATCATCCAGTGATGCACCTAGAAGGAGGAGAAGGGTGTTGAGGATAGAAGAAGAAAAAGAAGAGGATGATGTGGAAGAAGATAGGCTGCCTCTGTCTGCAGTTCTAACATTGGCGAAAGCCAAACCCATGCCCATCACTCCCACCTCACAGATGGATGCTGTGAAAGTAAAGATTGAAGAAGAACAGCAGCAAAAGCTTCATGATGATGAAATGCTGAAAAGCATTGACAAAACTTATGCTGCTTCGTCATCAATTATTAGTATGAAGAAAGAAGCTCTGAGGTTGTACACTCTTGCCAACACATTTCAATATCAGAAGGAAAAGGTGAGAGTATGGCCTGATCTAGGGTGGCTCACAGGATTGTAAAGAAAGACATTCCTTCGAGATACAAGGCCAAGTCAAAAGGATCGTAGATGAAGAGATCACAGTGGCCCTTGTAGTATCACCCTGGGAGATTGTCGAAGACTTCAAGAAGGCCTATGAGACTAAACAACCACCCCAAAAGATGTTAGAGAACAGAATTATTAAAAAGGGGTTAGTCTACAAGAGGCTTGAGAACTTCAAACAAAATGAGCTCAGTCTGTTACTTGAAGGGACTCATCCTGATGAGTTTGCATACAGACAGATTACAACAGTTGAGCTCAAAAATGGTAAACAGGCCAAGTACATCTCAGAGCTGTATGGGCGAGAAGGATTGTTTGATGGTGAAGCCGAGAACCTGACCATGGAAGAACAAATCATGTTTCTCAGAGCATACACCAAAGAATCCTACAGGCTTATACACGGGAAGTAGATCTCATGAATGGGATAACAACTCTGTGTCCAGTTCCCCAAAACAGAGTTCCCATTCATATCTTGCCAAACAAATATATGAGATTTCTTCCCAGGCCGGAGCTTATATGGTCATCTTCTCTACTGATCAAGAAGAAAAAAAGACCAACCTTTTTGCCAACAATAAGTGGGAAAATAAATAAATTAGAGGTTTTGGCTGCATTGGTTCAGGGGGAGTTTGTTGGACCAAAAGAACCAATGAGCCAAGATCAGAAAACCTCTAAGTCCCACATGATATCACAACAACTGCTGAAGGCTTCATCAGCAGTTCGACAAGTGCTGAAAACTCCAACAGCTGAAGATCAAGTGTTGAAGACTTCAACAGCTGAAGACTAAAGTGCTGAAGTTCAACAGCTGAAGAACATAAGTGCTGAAGCTGAACAGCTGAAGAACACAAGTGCTGAAGCTGAAGACCAAAGTACTGAAGTATAATAGCTGAAGAGTTTACAAGTGCTGAAGATCAACAACTGGTGTACAAAGTCTGAAGACAAAGACTGAAGACATCAGCTGATGATATCTACTGAAGTCATCAGCTGATGAAACGTCTGAAGTTCAAGTCTGAAGATCAAGTACTGAAGTTTCAGTAGTTTGTCACAACAGCTGAAGAGTACTTCTTCAGTAGTTGTGATATCAGTAGTTTTATGTTTTACTTTCAGTAGTTTTGTAAAACGACTGAAGAGCTTGTTCTTCAGTCGTTGTAGTTTTAGTAGTTTTATGTTTTTCAGTAGTTATAATAACTGATAACACTTAGTATTTTTGTAAGGAGATGTCAGCTGTTTTGACATCTTCAGTAGTTGTGTTTCAGTTGGAATAATTCTGTTAGATGTCACTATCAAGTGACATCAGCAGACGTCACATCTCTTATATAAGAGGTGTCGACTTAATTGTAATTGTGACATTCCGTTACCACGAAAGCGAATATTGAATGAAATATATTTGCAGAATTCTCTCTATTTATAACCGTCTTTGTTCTTCATTGAGTATCGTTTCGTTCTTGTGAATTGGCTAATTCATTGTTCGAATTCCGCTGCTATATTCTCTAATCAATCAAACATAGGTCACTGATCCTAACACCACCTCTTCTGAATCAGCACATGATCAGAATGAGGCTGGTAACATTGCTAGGACCTCATTAGAGGCAACAGCTGATGAAGGACATAGTCCTGAGGCTGGAAGTCCCCAGTTCAAAGACAAAGGGGCACATGCTACAACTGGTCTACACCCTGTGCATGTACATCCTGCTCCAAGCAGGAGGTCAGGTGATTCAGCTTCTGTTGATGATGACCTGGGCTTTTTCTATGACGTTCTAGCCCACAACACCATCCTGGAGGCTGAGGTAAGCAGACTATAAGAACTGCTTGCCAAGAAGTCTCAGGATGAAAGTCCATCTGCCCCCACCAACCCACAGATGGCACCTTTAGTTGAAGGTTCCCCAAACACTTTACCCTCTCACTTCACTGAGCCTCCAGCTTCTGCTTTGGCACTATCTCTCCGGGACAGAACCCCCCAGAGCAGATGGTTGCTGTATTCCAACAATCCCTACCTCTCATCACTCCCATCATCAATGAAATTGTTTATAAAGCCATTGATGAGAGGATTTCCTCAAGTCTACAACCACTCATTGATGATGCTATGCACAAGAAACTTTCTGCGGTACAACCCCTGTCTCCAATGCATCCAAAAAGGGGGAGAGTACTGCAGTGAAAGAAAAGAAAAGAAAAAGAACTGAGGATGAGAAGGCACAAGAGAAAACCAGGAGTTGGAAAAAGAAAAGCAACAACAACTGATCACTTACAAAAGAAAGAAAAGTGCTGGTGATCAAGCTAATGCTGAACAAAATCCTTAGAAGAGCTGGTAAAAGATGCAGATGACACACACAGCCGATCCATGGACAAAATCATTGAGCAACTCTTCAAGCAAGGTTTTGATACAGCCACATTAGACAGTAAGACCAGGAAGTTGGAAGTGGAGGAAATTCAAACCAGATGGGCTGGGTATGATGTACTGGAGAAAGAGAGATTGGAGATCATGATTCGATTCATTGCCAATATTTAGGAAGATCTTTGATGGAGATTCGTTCATGGACCAGAGATAGTATTCTGGCTATAGCCACCAGAATCTGTTTGTCTGAGCAATTTCATAAGGGGATTATTGTTAGGATCTCAGCCACTTGGTTTAATCGATTGAACAAATATAGCAGCGGAATAGCTCAGAATTAGAAAAATTCAAACAAGAACATTGATATAAAACGATAAAAGAACTTTGTTATAGAGAGAGAAATATCCGACAAAAGGAATATTGCATTAAGATTGTCGGCCTCAAAGGCACGATTACAGGTGAGTCATCCTTCCTTATAAAGGAAAGAGTGACGTAGGCTGATGTCACTTGAAAGTGACATGTAACCGTTTGGTAACTACTGATGTTTAACAACTACTGAAGATGTCAACAACTGACATCTTCTTACAAATGTTCCTAAGTGTTAAACATCTTATTTACAACTACTGAAAAACATAAAACTACTGATACTACAACAACTGAAGAACAACCTCTTCAGTTGTTTACAAGTACTGAAAAGAAAAGTAAACAAACTACTGAAAGGAAAAGAAAACTACTGAAGAAGAAAAGCCATCACAACAACTAAAGAATCCCTCTTCAACTGTTGTCATCAGCTGTTAACATCAGCTGATGTCTTCAGTACTTGAACATCAGACTTTGTCTTTCAGCTGTTGATCTTCAGTCTTTGTCTTCAGTACTTGTTGAAGTCTTCAGACTTTAGATCTTCAGCTGTTGTCTCAGTCTTTGTCTTCAGTACTTCAGACGTACTTCAGCAGTTGTATTCTTCAGACTTTGTAGAACAGCTGATCAGGTCTTCTTCAGCTGTTGTGATGTCCTGTGGGACTTAGAGGTTTCTCTGATCAGGCTCATTGGTTCTTTTGGTCCAACAAACTCCCCTGAACCAATGCAGCCAAAACTCTAAGTTATTGACGAGTCCCACTTATTTTGGCAGATAGTGGTCTTTTTATCCTCTTGATCAGATGAGAAGTGACCCTTTTTCAGCACCGGCCTGGGAAGAAGTCTCTGATGATCTGTTTGGCATGATATGGTTGGGAGCTCTGTATGGGGACTTGGACACGAGCTGTTACCCACCATGAGATCTACTTCCCGTGTATCAGCCTATATGATTCCCTGGTGTAAGCCCTTAGAAACATGATTTGCTCATCCATTGTCAGCACCTCGGGACACCATCAAATAATCCTTCTCGGCCATACACTTCAGATATGTACTTGGCCTGTTTTCCATTCTTGAGCTCAACCGTGTTATTTGTCTATAAGCAAACTCATCTGGATAAGTCCCTTCTAAGAGCAGGTTGAGCTCTTCTTGTTTGAAGTTTTCAAGTCTTTTGTAAACCAATCCCTTCTTTATGATTTGTTCTCTAACATCTTTTGAGGTGGTTGTTTGGCTTCATAGGCTTTCTTGAATTCTTCAACAATTTCCCAAGGGGACACTACAAGAACCACAGTGATGTCTTCGTCGACAACTCTCTTCACTTGGCCCTTGTATCTTGAAGGAATTTCTTTCTTGACAATCGGTGTGCCACCCTAGGATCAGGCCATATCCTTACTCTTTCCCTTTGGTATTGAAAGGTATTAGCAAGGGTGTACAATCTTAATACTTCTTTCTTCATGATGATCATTGAAGAGGATGTGGCATATGCTTTGTCAATGCTTTTCAGCATTCCTCATCATGTCTTTGCATCTGTTCTCTTCAATCTTTATCATTACATCATGCATTTGAGAAGCAGGAGTGATGGACATTGGTTTAGCCTTAGGCAAAGTAATAACTGCAGAGAGTGGCAGTCTGTCTTCATCCTCCTCTTCATCTTCATCAGGCCTCAGTACCTTTCTTTTCTTTTGGCTAGGTACATCACTGGCAGTGGGTTTTGGGGGGTAAAGGATTTGGTTTTGTGGGTTAGATGGTTGGTTTAGAGGGTAAAGGGGTTGTTTTAGTGGGTTGTGGAGATAGTGATTTTGAGGATTGAGGCTTTTCAGACTGTTTTAGCATTTTGGCTGTAAGGGAGGCTTTGGTAAATTTTGTCAATTCTTTTCGATTCCCAACCCCAGCTTCATTCAATACCTCAATCACTAAACCTTTGGAGTATGCTTCAGACGAACAAATCTTGGTGGTTATTGCCAAGATGTTGTCCCTGGTCCAGGCCCTTATTTCAATCAGAGATCTTCCCAAGTATTTGGCTATAAATCTGATCATTATCTCCAGCCTCTCTCTTTCTAAGGCATCATAGCTAGCCCATCTTGAGTTGATCTCCTCTGTTTCCAACCTTCTGATCTCGGAGTCTAGTTGTTTGATGTCAAAACCCTGCCTATATAACTGCTCAATGATTTTATCCATTGAACGGTTATGGTTGGCGTCAGCTTCTTTCACCATATCCTTCAGCTCCTTCTCCTTCTCAGACTCTCCTTTCCTCTTTTGATATGTGACATGAAAGTCTTTTTGACTTTCATTCACTTCAGCTCCCTTCACACTCTCCTTCTCCTTCTCATTTACAAACTCAGATTCTTTCTCCTTCTCCCCATCTATCCTCTTCCTTTTTCCTTTAACTGACTGACTCCCCCTTTTTGGTTGCATTGGGTGCAAGGGTTTGAGCAGTAGAAAGGGATTTAGTCACCAACTCCTCCACCAAGGGTTGTATTATTGTAGGAAGCCTCTCATCAATGGCTTTGATCACTATATCTGTGATCATGGGAGTGATGAGAGGTAGGGATTTTTGAAGGTTTGCAACTGATTGATCAGGATGGTTCTGTTCCTGAGAATCAGTGCCGAAAGCAGAGGCTGGTGGCTTGGAAGTATATATTGGCTCAGTGTGTAGGGGACCTTCAGAAGAAGGTGCCATCTGTGGGTGTATTGTGGTGGCAGATGGACTTGCATCCTAAGACATCTTGGCCAGCAGCTCTTTGAGTCTGCTAACCTCATCCTCTAGAATGGTGTTTTGAGCAACTACATCATAGAAGAAGCTCAGGTCATCATCAATTGATACTGAATCACCTGACCTCCTGACAGAGTCAGGATGAACATGCCTTGAGTGTAGATCAATTATAGCATGTGCCCCTTGTTCTCGGTTCTGGGGACTTCCAGCCTCAGGACTATGTCCTTCATCAGCTGTTGCCACTGGTGAGGTCTTAGAGATGTTACCAACTGCACCCTGGTCATTTGCTGAGTCAGAGACAGTGGCAGCCTCACCAGAAGTTCGCACCTCCTTATCTACACTAGAAGATGGAACATGATAACCCTGTGCTGTGGGTTGACAGAAGCATTGTGATCCTCCCCTCAAGTGTTGAGGTTATCCCAGTAGTAATTGGTGTCTGGGTTGGGGGTGAGGAATGCAACTGTGTCAGCACCTTTGCAACAATTATTGTAGGGCTTTGAGGGGCGGTTGCATCAGGAGAGGGTGTGGAAGCAGTGTGCACCCGGGACAAGTGGTGCTCTTCAATGGTAATCCCCTCAAGTGAGGAGGATCCCAGCAGTGTGGCTTCCCTTTGAGTGGTTGCTTCAGGTTCCTTTTGAGAGGAAACCTGAGCGGCTTCAGTTGGTGGAGTCATAGTCTTTACTGGGGGGTTAGGTCCAGTAGAGATAACCTGCTTTGGTGCAGCAGGAGCATCCACAGGGGACTCAACTCCCTGAGGAGCTTTCTTAGGCTTCTTCTTAGTGGGTTTGGAGGGGACTTTGGATGTGGAAGTGGAGGCTGTGGGTTCCAGCTGCGTGGGTTTGCGCAGCTTGGTAGCCTGTTTGAGAGTTTGGTCAGTGTTGTGTCGGGAGTATCTCCGGCAATACAGCCAAAGCAGGGACTCCCAGACCAACTAGTCCCTCAGCAGAAAGCTGATTCTCTATTATAGCCATTATAAACGAGGATATAGTATCCAACGGTTAGAAAGTGGTTTTGTGGCCATATCCTTGAGTTCAAGAAAAATTATTTCAGAAAAGTTTAGTGGTTCTTGTTCAAGGATAGAGAACAATACCTGTTGCCATCTGGAAGACAGTTGATCCCAAAAGGAAGTCTTCGGAGCCAGGCAAACATTTACCATATGAAATATAATCGTTCAGCATCTGGAAAATGTTTCTTCAGGATTGTGAAGCACTAAGATTACCCTGATATCCATGTTGTTCAAATGAAAGATCAAGTTGGCGCTTAGGATATCCAACAGGGTAGGCAGCATCATCTAACAGTAATATCTGGCGGATGGTAGCAGTAGAGATGACCACCTTATGAGAGTTGATAGACGAATGGATAGATTCTCCATTAACGGTCGCATTCGTCCAGAATGATGTAGCGAATCGGCATAAATGATTGGATTTAAGAGGAAAGCCGTTTTCAGTGGGGATTGGACCATAAGATCTATAGCATTATCAATTTTGGTCCAGAAGGGCGATTTTGTGAGGTACGCGACACAGTTGTGTCGAGGCTTGTTGCATGGTCGCCATTAATGAAGGTGAAAGGTTTTCAGAGCTTTTGAAATTTTAGGTGGAAAGAATGAAAAACTCTGAAAGAGGGATCAGGTATATATAGGGTACGGGTTATGAAACGACTGAAGGTTTTGGTGTTAGTCATCAGTAGTTGAAACTACTGATGACGTGGTATTAACTTTCAGAGGTTTGAAACGACTGATGGTATTGGTGTGGTCAGCAGTTATAAAACAACTGAAGACATGGTGTTTACAATCAGACGTTGAAACAACTGAAGTCTCTGATATAGGCATCAGTAGTTTTAAAAACTACTGAAGACAAGTTGGACTTCAGATGTTGAAACAACTGAGGACTTGGTATTAGCCATCAGTAGTTGTGAAACTACTGAAGACCGTAGTTTTGCCATCAGTTGTTGTAAACAACTGAAAACTTGGTGTTAGTCATCAGTAGTTGTGAAACTACGAAGACATGGTATTGCTTCAGTTGTTTATAAGAAATAGCAGTTTGTGAACTACTGAAGAGAGAGTACTCATCAGTAGTTGTCGTCAATTCATAGCCTTTCAGCGTTTCATACTGTCCTCAATACTTATCATCAGCCTTTTGCTGTTTTCAGTTGTTTCATAGGACATCAGTACTTATCTGTTTCTACTGATTTCAGTAGTTGTAACTACATCAGTAGTTAGAACAGATAAAGTACAGTACTTAAAGCATTTAGCCTTCAGTAGTTATAAAAACTACTGAGGGTAAAATAACTCATCAGTACTTATATGTGACATGGTTACCAATGATCATCAGTAATTACTGAAATCATCAGTAGTTGTCACTTATTCTAGCTGCAGCATACCAAGCCTTAACACCAGGTTGTGGAAAGTGAACTATCCAAAGCTTAGTAAAAATGTCTGCAAGCTCATCAGCACTAGGCACAAACATAGGATTAATTAGACCCTTTTCAAAACAATCTCTTATAAAATGATGTCTAATTTCTATATGTTTGGTCCTAGAGTGCTGGACTGGATTTTTGACAATGCAAAGAGCTAAAGCACTATCCATTAATAATGGAGTCTTAGTCTCTGTAATGCCATAATCCAAAAGTTGATTCTGAAGCCAGAGTATTTGGGATGTACAACTTGCAGCAGCAATGTACTCGGCTTCAGCAGTGGATGTAGCAACAGATGTTTGTTTCTTACTCTGCCAAGAAATCAAACAGTTGCCTAGGAATTGGCATCCACCAGAAGTTGATTTCTGGTCAACTTACACCTGCATAGTCACTATCAGAGAAAGCAACTAATTTGCAAGAATGTCCAGTGGAATACATAAGCCTAGAGATTGTGTACCTTGCAGATATCTAAAGATCCTCTTGGCTGCAATCAGATGAGACTCCTTAGGAGCAGCCTGAAATCTAGCACAGACACATGTAGCAAACATAATATCTGGTCTAGAAGCTGTAAATACATCAAGGAACCAATCATACATCTGTAAAGGGTTTCATCAACACCCTTACCTTTCTGATCAACATCCAATTGTGTGGTGTTGCACATGGGAGTAGAACAAGTTTACAGTTTTGTAAATCAAACTTATTCAAAAGATCTTTTGTGTATTTAGACTGATGAATGAAAATTCCATCAGCTTTTTGTTTGATTTGCAAACCTAGAAAGAACTATAATTCTCCCATTGCACTCATTTCAAACTTGTTACATTAAGGTTGGAAATCCTCACACAATTGGGGATCAGAGGATGCAAATATAATATCAGCAACATAAATTTGAACAAGTAGCTTATGCTGATCCACCTTCTTAATAAATAAAGTTTTATCTATGGAGCCTCTAGTGAAATTATTCTGTAGAAGAAAGTTTGATAAGGTCTCATACCAGGCTCTAGGTGCTTGTTTCAACCCATAAAGAGCTTTATCAAGCTTATATACCCATTCTGGGTTATTTATCCTCAAAGCCTGGTGGTTGACACACATAAATTCTTCTTTTATTGTACCATATAGAAAAGCACTTTTGACATCCATTTGAAAAACTTTAAGATTGTGGAGTGCAGCATAGGCTAAAAACAATCTAATTGCCTCCAGTCTGGCTACAGGGGCAAAGGTTTCATCATAATCAATACCTTCTTCTTGTGCAAACCCCTGCACAACCAGTCTGGCCTTGTTCTTAACAATTAGCCCATTTTCATCAGTTTATTCCTAAACACCCATTTAGTGCCTATTGCACACTTACCTGGGGGTAGAGGAACAAGCTCCCACACTTGCTGTTTCTTGAACTGAAGAAGCTCAAGCTGCATGGCTTCAACCCATCCATTGTCTCTCAAAGCTACATGATAGTTCTTCGGCTCTAGCTGACTGATGAAGAGAGCATAGAAGCAGAAATTGGACAACTGGCTTCTGGTTGAACACCAGCATTGATATCACCAAGGATTTGAGACATTGGGTGATTTTTCAGCTCTTGGTAAACAATCAAATCTGTGCAAGTGTTTGTAGGATCTTCAGCAGCAGCAGATGTTGATGCAGATTTTTGAAACCATGAAAATGGTGGCAACTCAAATGAAGTTGAGGATGCAGAAATCTCATCAGCATTTGTTGTGGATGGTGCTGCTGGAGCTACAGGAGCATCAGGTTTAGAGGACTCAGGCAGTTGGTCACTAAACCTGAAGAGGTGATTACTACTATCATCATCTTTAGTAGTAACACCAGGTGGTGAACTGTTGATAGGAGCAACAGCAGGAGATTGATAAGGAACATATTGCAGTATGTCCAAATCAAAGAGCTCCACAGGGCTTTGTGGAATCTTGTCCTTTGGAGATTCATTGAACTTGACATGTAGAGTCTCTTCAACCATCTTTGTTCTGCAGTTGAAGACTCTGTATGCCTTGCAAGTTGATGAATAACCAACAAAGTACCCTGCATCCACCTTAGGATCAAATTCTGGAGCTGATCCTTTGTGTTGAGAATGAAACAGGGACACCAAATGCTCTAAAGAATGAAATGAGAGGGGCCAAATGATGTAGGACTTCATATGGAGTCTTCATCAACGTCTGATTTATTAGCACTCTATTCTGCACATAGCATGCTGTGTTGACAGCTTCAGCCCAAAAGGTCAATGGCAGTCCAGAATCAGCCAACATAGACCTTGCAGCTTCAATGAGGGTCCTGTTCTTTCTCTCCACAACTCCATTCTGTTCAGGAGTTCTTGGAATACTAAACTGTCTCTTTATTCCCTTGGAAAGGTAGAACTCATCAAGTGTATTGTTCCTGAATTCTGTTCCATTGTCACTTCTAATACACTTGACTGAGAGGGAATACTGCTTCTCAGCATACAACACAAAGTTTATGATCTTCTGTGCAGCTTCATCCTTTGAATGTAGAAAGAAAGTCCATACAAATCTGGAGTAATCATCCACAATTACCAGACAGTATTTCTTCTGTGCCATGCTCATCACTCTCACAGGACCAAAGAGATCCATGTGAAGAAGTTGTAAGCAGGCAGTGGACTTTGGTTCTTCAATAGGTGGAAATGAAACCTTGTGCTGTTTTCCTTTCAAACAAGCAGTGCAGTTGTTTTCACACTTGAACTCCTTCATAGGCAGTCCCCTTACTAAACTATGGTGTATCAGTTGATTCATGTTCTTGAAGTTAACATGTCCCAGCCTTCTATGCCATAGATTAGATTCTTGAGGAGAGGCCTTGGAAAATAGGCAAGGATGGCCTTTGAGATCAATTTCTTTGGAAAGATCTAAGGCATACACTCTTCCTGTCCTGTTGGCCTTCAGGAGAGTGTGAGCATCCAATACCTTGTCAATCAAACTCAGGACTTTGGATGACAGAATCCTGCAGTTCTGGCTTGTGAAAAGGGTAACATGGCCTTTGTCACACAATTGACTGACACTCAAGAGGTTATACTTGAGATTTTCCACATGGTTGACATCATCAAACCTTATTTCCCCATTGGAAACAAAGCCCTTCCCGATGATGTAACCTCTTGCATCATTGCCAAAGGAAACAAATCCCTTCCTTCCTGGAGAGTAGTCATTAAGAAGTGAGTTGTTCCCAGTCATATGCATAGATCCCCCACTGTCTACATACCAGATGCTACTTTGGCATGTTGAAGAGACCTGCATAAAAACAATCAGTTAGTTTTGGAGACCCAAACCTTTTTGGTTTTGGGCCTGGTCTCATCAACAGATGGTAAACAACAGGTTTATTGGGCACAATAGCTTGAGGTGAAGGAGATGGTGTAGAAGAGAGAATCCTTTGGCTTGGATCTCCTTTTCTGGGGTTCAACACAGGGCCATCAAGTTGGTTAACTCTTCCCAACAGATGTTGAACCATCATTACCAGCTGTGTCTGATTCTGGGAAAGAGCTTTCAGCTCTTCAGACACATTGGTAGTGTGTGTTTGATGAGAGTTCTTGTGTTGCACCATCTTCTTTTGAGCAACCTCAGCTATTGCCTGTTGCACTCCTTCCTTTTAGATTTCTTTTTGGACATAGGAGTAACAGGATTTGATGCTGCTGGTACAAACTTGGACTCAAACTCAGTTTTCATTTTAGCCAAGTTTTCTTTAATTTTCTCCTTTTGTTTGAGTTTGGATCCCTTTTGTACCAACAATCATCTGTGAGATGATTGAATAGACCACATATTTCACATGGTTTTCTCTTCATCTTCTGTTGATCATCAACTAAAGAAGATGAAACTACTGAAGACTTGCTCTTCAGCAGTTTAGAAGCACTTTTGCCTTCTTGTCAACTTCCTTAGTAGGCTTCAAATCCTTCCTACTGACAGTTTTCTTCTCTTCAGTGCTGTCAGTCATTAGGATTTGAACTCCAGATGTTATCCCCTACTCTCCAGTACCTTAGTACTTCTAGGGAAACACTTGGGTTGATCAACTCATTGATCATGTGAGTGTCAGCAGTTGAACCATCAATATCAGCTGATAGGTTCACAGAGGGATTACTACTGACTTCAACTACTGATGGTGCTTTATCAAGTAGTGAATCACATGATGAGGTGGATTGGTCATTACTTTCTCCATCAGATTTTGCTCCTGCTCTTGAAGCAAAAACTGTAGGAGGAGCAGTGTGATTATAACCAATTCCAAACTTCACATTGGAAGCTGTTTGCTTACTAAGAAGCATTTCAAAGCCCTTGCAAGATTGTACCCATCGATCACACTCTACCTGGGTGACAGCAAGAGTATCTTTGAGGTCTTTGTACTTCTCTAAGAGTACATCCTCCCTAGCCTTATCATCAGAAATTTGGCATTTTAATTTGTAAATCTCATCAGTTTTCTCTTTTAGCACAGACTCAAACTCAGCTTTATTTTTGGAAATTATTTGTTCTAGCTCTACATTTTTTTGATTGATTAAAGCCACATTTGCTTCTCTAATAGAGGCAAATGCTGCTATGCAAGTTTCAGAACATAATTTGGCCTTAGCCTCAGAGGATACCTGTGATACCTTTGTTGAAGAGGTACTTGAAGATGATCCATCAGAGGATTCCAAAGCCATGAGAGCTAGATTTCCAAAAGGATGCTCACCACCATGTTGACCAGCACCTGAGAACAGTTGTTCATTACCAGACACATCATCTGGTAAACTGCTCCAGTCAACAACTCCTGGTGTGAAGAAGCTGTGTTGTTGAGTTGATTAGGTTGATGAGATTGGGATGGTTGAGGCTCAGGGAGTGCATGTGGTTGCTGAGCAGTGGGTGCTTGAACCTGGCCTGGTTGTGGCATGTAATAGCAGGGGTATGGATATGGCATTGGCCCCTGTGGAACAAAATATGCAGGAGATTGTGGTTGATGATGATAACCAGAATTGACAGGTTGTTGCCCTTGTTTTGTTGACTATTGCCAGGGAAAGTCACAAAAGGTGCAGGAGAGTTAGATCCAGATGATCTACATTCTCTTGCAAAGTGCCCAAGCCTGTGGCATTTATGGCACTTCAACTTACTCTTGTCAAAACCAACTTTTGTTTTGCCAGAGAGTCCTGGGAATTTCCTTCCAGTTCTTTTGTAGAACTTCTGAGATCTGATATTTATCAAGGCCATTTGGCTCAAAATATCCATCTCTTCTAAGTCATCATCAGCAATCCCCTTGAGATCATCCATGATGAAACATAGATTGTCACTATTACTACCAACAGAATGAACTATCAACACTCACAAAGGCAGGCTCAGAAGTGTTTGTAGAGAAATCAATATGCTCATCATACTGGCTTTCAGATGACGCATATTCTGACTCTTGATGTCCAATCAGGGCAGTGTTCCCTTGGACAAAATCCTCAGTAAGCTTGCCAGATGAAACCAAATTCCTTTTCTGCTCTATCTCTCTCTCGAATGTAAGCAGTTTCCCATGAAGTTGGGTGAGAGATAGGCGATCAACATCAGCATTTGAGCGTAGAACAATGGTATATGTGTTCCATCTCTCAGGCAGTGATCTTAGGAATCTATGGTTCATCTGACTCCTGGTATATTCATGTTTAACCATTTTCAATTCAGAGATTAAACATGAAAACCGCTCAAATTGTTGAGTCAGAGTCTCACCCTTTCTATGAGAGAAAGTCTCATATTGTTGGGCGAGGATTTCCCTGTTGTTTGCTAAAACCTCATCAGTACCACCAAATTGTTCTTTGATGGCATTCCAGAGGTCATGAGCAGACTCACAATGCAGAAGCCCAGAGTAAATCTCATTAGGAATAGCCATAGCCAATATTCCATGGGCTTTTGCATCGATTTCAAACAACTTCTTGTCCTCATCGGAGTATTGCTCCTTCTTCTTTGGAACCAACTGGTTTGTTTCCGGATCATTCACCATTGGCTTATGTGGTCCATGTACCACAGATGTCCAACAACCTGAGCTATTGACAGACAGGTGATGGAGCAATCTTCTCTGCCAAATGTTATACTCATTCCTCACCAAGATTGGAGGCTTGGTAGAGGATCCAGTATTGAAAGGATCATTCGAAGAAGTAGTCATTGTGGAAAATCAGACAGATTCAAGTAAAATCACAATAAATTTGCTCAAAACCACACAGAACCTCAAACAAAGCGGCCAGAAGCGATACACTCTCAATCTCTATAATAGATCCTTGCGAATTTGCTAATTCGATTAAACTTAGAGCGATTGAACAGTTTCAATGATCAATTGTTAGATCGATCAAAGATTAACCTGCTCTGATACCATTTGTTAGGATCTCAGCCACTTGGTTTAATCGATTGAACAATATAGCAGCGGAATAGCTCAGAATTAGACAAATTCAAACAAGAACATTGATATAAAACGATAAAAGAACTTTGTTATAGAGAGAGAAATATCCGACAAAAGGAATATTGCATTAAGATTGTCGGCCTCAAAGGCACGATTACAGGTGAGTCATCTTCCTTATAAAGGAAAGAGTGACGTAGGCTGATGTCACTTGAAAGTGACATGTAACCGTTTGGTAACTACTGATGTTTAACAACTACTGAAGATGTCAACAACTGACATCTTCTTACAAATGTTCCTAAGTGTTAAACATCTTATTTACAACTACTGAAAAACATAAAACTACTGATACTACAACAACTGAAGAACAACCTCTTCAGTTGTTTACAAGTACTGAAAAGAAAAGTAAAAAAACTACTGAAAGGAAAAGAAAACTACTGAAGAAGAAAAGCCATCACAACAACTGAAGAAGCCCTCTTCAGCTGTTGTCATCAGCTGTTAACATCAGCTGATGTCTTCAGTACTTGAACATCAGACTTTGTCTTTCAGCTGTTGATCTTCAGTCTTTGTCTTCAGTACTTGTTGAAGTCTTCAGACTTTAGATCTTCAGCTGTTGTCTCAGTCTTTGTCTTCAGTACTTCAGACGTACTTCAGCAGTTGTATTCTTCAGACTTTGTAGAACAGCTGATCAGGTCTTCTTCAGCTGTTGTGATGTCCTGTGGGACTTAGAGGTTTCTCTGATCAGGCTCATTGGTTCTTTTGGTCCAACAATTATCATTGAAGCACTTGATGAGGTTGGGGCTGGAAAAAGGTTTGAAATGGCAAGACTTAAAAGGCCAAACTCAAACCAAAAATGCTTAACAACCTTCCCTATCACCACTCAAAAACAGCCTACCCTCAATCTCCAACCAATCTCAAACCCAAATCCAACATCCTCAATCTTCAAAACCAATTCCTTTACCACCCAACCATCATCCAGTGATGCACCTAGAAGGAGGAGAAGGGTGCTGAGGATAGAAGAAGATGAAGAAGAAGAGGTGAAGATGATAGTCTGCCACTCTCTGCTGTTCTAGGCTACCAGAACCTAGGAGTCAACCCATGATCACACCTGACTCTCAAAGGGAAACGGTTAGAGTCAAAATAGAAGATGAAGAACAGCAGAAGCAGCACGATGAGCAACTACTGAAGATGGTTGACAAGGAATTTCCTCAATCATCATCTATACAAGCATGAAAGGCCATGCTCAGAGGCTGTACACTCTCAGACACACATTTCAGTATCAGAAGGAGAGAGTGAGAGTATGGCCAGACCCCAAGGTGAGTTCTAGAACACAAAAGATCTATTCCACATAGATACAATGGCCAGGTTAGAAAACAATAGACTCTATAATCATGTTGGCCATTGTAGTCTCACCATGGGAAATAATCGATGAATTCAAGAAGGCTCATCAATCAAAATGACCCCTCAAGCCTTACTGGAAAACAAGATGATCAAAAAGGGGTTATTATATAAAAAGCTTGAAGACATCAAGAAGAATGAGCTCCAGTTACTCCTTGAAGGCACTCATCCTGATGAATTTGTCTATAGGGAGGTAACTACTGTGGAGTTGAAGAATGGCAGGACTGTGAAGTACTTATCTGAGTACTATGGTCCAGAGTTCTTCTTTAAAGGAGGAGTAAAAGAACTCTCCAAGAGGAACAGGTTGTTCTCCTTGAAGCCTATGTTCGAGAGTCGTACAGACTCATAATTGGGAAGTAGATCTCATGAATGGGATAACAACTCTGTGTCCAGTTCCCCAAAACAGAGTTCCCATTCATACCTTGCCATACAGATCTCTGAGATTTCTTCCCAGGCCAGAGCTTATATGGGTCATCTTCTCTACTGATCGAGAAGGAAAAAGACCAACCATTTTGCCAACAATAAGTGGGAAAATAAATCAATTAGAGGTTTTGGCTGCATTGGTTCAGGGGGAGTTTGTTGGACCAAAAGAACCAATGAGCCAAGATCAGAAAACCTCTAAGTCCCACATGATATCACAACAACTGCTGAAGGCTTCATCAGCAGTTCGACAAGTGCTGAAAACTCCAACAGCTGAAGATCAAGTGTTGAAGACTTCAACAGCTGAAGACTAAAGTGCTGAAGTTCAACAGCTGAAGAACACAAGTGCTGAAGCTGAACAGCTGAAGAACACAAGTGCTGAAGCTGAAGACCAAAGTACTGAAGTATAACAGCTGAAGAGTTTACAAGTGCTGAAGATCAACAACTGGTGTACAAAGTCTGAAGACAAAGACTGAAGACATCAGCTGATGATATCTACTGAAGTCATCAGCTGATGAAACGTCTGAAGTTCAAGTCTGAAGATCAAGTACTGAAGTTTCAGTAGTTTGTCACAACAGCTGAAGAGTACTTCTTCAGTAGTTGTGATATCAGTAGTTTTATGTTTTTACTTTCAGTAGTTTTGTAAAACGACTGAAGAGCTTGTTCTTCAGTCGTTGTAGTTTCAGTAGTTTTATGTTATTGAGTACTTATAATAACTGATAACACTTAGTATTTTTGTAAGGAGATGTCAGCTGTTTTGACATCTTCAGTAGTTGTGTTTCAGTTGGAATAATTCTGTTAGATGTCACTATCAAGTGACATCAGCAGACGTCACATCTCTTATATAAGAGGTGTCGACCTAATTGTAATTGTGACATCCGTTACCACGAAAGCGAATATTGAATGAAATATATTTGCAGAATTCTCTCTATCTATAACCGTCTTTGTTCTTCATTGAGTATCGTTTCGTTCTTGTGAATTGGCTAATTCATTGTTAGAATTCCACTGCTATACTCTCTAATCGATCAAACGTAGATCACTGATCCTAACACATCCACTACTTGAATTGGCATGTATGATCCTTTCAGGGTCCAACAATACTCCCCTAAGGATTATACAGCCTATGTACTTCAAGGATCAGAGGGTGGATTGGGTTGTGAAGATTCTGCTGGTTCTAGTGCTGTTGATGAAGGATCAGTGAATGAAGGGTCCAAGATTGCTTTGATCATGTTTGAGAACTCTTTAGCATCAGTCAATCTTTCCCTGTTGAGCACATGTATCTTCATTTGACTCATATCATGAATGGCATTGATTGGCATCTCCTTAGTGAGATGGGCTCCCAAATTGATACAGTAGACAATCCATTTCTATGAATAAGGAGAGCACCATCCACATCAACTTCTAGTTTAACAATGTTGCCAAACTGCAATGGAGTCCTTTTCTTTTTCTTATCTCCTTCTTTTTGTTGATTCTGTCATAAGCCAACTTCAGAAGTTTGATGCAGTTGAGGAAGAAGTACATGTCAGTTTCCCCAAGTCTGTTTCTTATTTCTCTAAAGTGCCTTGTATAGATGTAGTGGATATATGATTCATCTAGCAATCTTACCTCATATCCACTAAACAATCTTATTTCAGATCCCTCTTTTCCTCCCCATTTTCTTTCAATCACTAATTCATAATATTTCTCATCATAATACACATTGGATATAGGCAGTGAGGAATGTGTACCAGCAATACTTTTTCTTTTTAGTGATTCTGTGGGTTTGACTTTAAGTTCAGGAAAGATCACCTCTTCTGCTAATTTCTTTTCCTTCTTGTCAAGAGGGTTTACAAAAGATCTGTCTTTTCTCATGCAAATGGTTTTCAGTGAATTGAAGTTGTTGGTTCTTTTAAACATTCTCAAAATATCTTCAAACTCATAACCTCTGAACATAGCTGTATGATTAATCAATTCCAATTGAGCTAGTTCTTTTAAGTCATGGATCTCCAGGGCACTTACTAGGGCTGAGTATTCAGTGAAAAATTGAACAATCCCTGAGATCCTTTTCACCATAAACATGTTCCATGAACTATCATACTTCCAGGCGATTATTTTATGATCAACTTTGCCTTTTGGAGTGGAGACACCTCTTATTAGCTCTGATGTGGTTAACCCTTCTTTTAAAGTAACTTGAGATGGTTCAGCAAACCATTCAGGGTATTTATGCAGAATAGGTGCCAGATAGTCTTGATCTTTTTGAGTGAGTTGCATGTCTTGAGTAGATACTCTTATTCTGGGCTCTTGACTGACAATCTCCTCCTCCATCTTTTTCATTCTTTCCTTCTTCTCATTGATTACTCTAAGTATAGCAGCCCTGAGAGAGTTTGTCTTCATATTAGCAAGTTTTGTCCTTGTAAATCCTTGGGAAGACAAATATTCTTTCATCTCCTTATCAGACATGCTATATGGATCATGAAGGGTAGTCTGTGAAGTTTCAGCAGGTTTGGATTTCAGGACAGACTTTGTCTTTGAAGGTTGGGGGACAAGGATTTCTCATACTCTGTTTCAACCATAGGGTCAAGCAGCTTGTTTACTTTTTCTTCTTCTGCTATCATACCCTCATAAGTTAGCTTGAATACCTCATCAGGATCATAGCCGTGGTCAATAAGAAATAAAGCTTTTGACATCAAATCATCAGTTTGGCTTTCTCAATCATATCATGCACATTTGATTTTTCTTTGACAGGGCTATCTTTGACAATTTGATCCTCATGAGTATATTCTTCTTCAATTTCTCCCTCTTCCAGATCAATACAATCAGTCATTGCTTTCAGTTGAGCTTCAGCCTTTCATGCTCTTCAAGAAATTCAGCAATGGCTGCAAGACTGCGGGGATCATCCTTTTTAGTCTTTTTGATTGGTTCTTCTTCAACCATAGGTCTTTTACCCTTAGCTTTTTCAGCAAGATACTTTCTTTTCGGGTGTAGGTTTGAATTGGAGTAGAAGAAGAGGTTTTGGAATTTTAGTTTCATCAGGCACTCTTTCAGCCTCTTTGATTGTTTCATCCTTTTCATTTATTATTCTTTGATCCTCACAGATTTTTCTGATTAATTCTTTCTGATCATGAGACAGTGATACAGCAGGTACAATTTGTAAACTCAATTCCTTCTCTAACGGCACAGGATATTAAGGAATTTCAACTATAGTCTCAGATGAGCTTGTTTGATCATTTATGAAGTCCCAGATTTTGTCATCAATAATAAAGTCTTCTGATGAAAACATGTCAAGTGCCTTGATCATGTCATTGAATTCAACCTCTTCTTTAGTACTGGGAGCTTCTGCTTCACCTGAGTAAATCACTAACTCCATGTTGGATCCTTCTTGTCTGGATCCCATATTTTCTTCTTCTTGATCAGCAGTACAAGTTTGCTCATTCACTCTCTCAGACTCTCTCCTTAGTTCAAGGATTAATTCAAGTTCAGCTATTCTTTGAATGAGAGCTTTATTCTGAGATTGTAGATTGCTAATTGTTTCATTCTGCTCCTCTATAATTTCTTCTTGTTCAGCCATGGCTACAGTCTGGATGGTTAAAGTGTCAACATGATCACTTATTTCATCCTTGGACAGTTGAAGAGCAGCCTTTAAATTCTCAATCTCACCATCCTTCTTTTTTTCAGTCTCATACTTTTCTTTTAAGGCTTTCAATTCTGCATCTTTTTCATCTAACTCCATCAATCTGTCTTGAATTATGCTAGCTCTTCTGTTGAGTATTTTCTCCAGTTTTTCAATTCTTTTCAACAGTTGAGAAATCATCTCATCTTTTTCATCAGGTTTTAAGACATTTGATTCAGTACAGCTTTCTGAAGGAGTAGCTTCAGAAGTTGTTTTTCTTTTCTGATGATGATCCTCCTCATCTGAAGATGATTTGGATTTTCTTGAAGAACCAGTGGAGTCATCAAGGTTTACAGGTTTTGTGTTTGGTGGTGATGATTGAATGGGAGATGTATGAGGTGGTTGAATTAGAGATAAGAAAGGTGAGGTGATTGGTTCAGATATATGTACTGGTGATTTGAGTGGAGATTGGTGAGGTGTTTGTAGTTGTGATTGGGGTGGTATATTTTGAGGTGAAGGCTGAGGTATAGGTTGTGGTGATGGAGATGGTAATTGTGTAGGAGTATGATGTAGTGATGGTTGAGGTGAGTGTTGTGGAGATGGTTGAGGAGAGTGTTGTGGAGATGGTGAAGCAACAGGCTGTTCTAGTTCAATCTGTTGAATCATCCAAGGAAGAAGTGGTGAATGAGCTCCACTGTAGAAGTTCCTAGGATCCCTTTTCTTTATGTACTTGTATGATTTTGCATCATAGTGGGGAATATCAAAACTGGTCCCTGAATGACCACATTTGGGAATGCTTCATTGATTAGGCATTGGAGGAATCTTGGGTACATCAGAAATTTATATCTCCTTCCTTCTTGGACATTGGATGTCATGCCATTGAAGACATAGGCAGACATGTTGAAGGGTTGGTTGGTGCAGAGAGCACATATTGCTGATGATGTTGTGATGGGAATATCATTCCATCCTGTTTTCTTTTGGACAAACAGTGCTGATACAAATGAATCAGAAATCTCCATTGTAAATCTACCAAACCCTTGACTATCTGTTTAGCTTCAAATCCACCTTCATAACCAATTTCTGCAAAGAAAGAGGTTATGGTATCTTCTTCAAGTTCCAATGATGCTTCAGCATCATAACCAAACCTCAACCATCTTCTAACACTTTCTTCAGTAACAATCAGTGTATGCTCACTGTCAATTCTCCCCTCAGTGATCTTATTCCATCATCCTCAACAACTTCAGCTGACTCCCAAAAGTTTCTGATGCAGCTTTCAAATATGGTGGGTCTTACTGTCATGGCATAAGCTACCCTTGTAGTAGAAATGAATCTGATCATGTCTCTCAATTCTCTACTTCTGGTACATCAGGGTTGAGAAAACAACTGACATTATGGAGCTTGCTCCATGAGAGATTTGCCATTATAATCTTTTCTTGGAATCCTTTTGGTTAAGAATCAATGCCCACGGTTTTGTTGAATCGATTGGGAAACTAGGTGTAAATGGTGAAGATGATGATGAACAGTATTTGGTGGCGCTCATCTCACTATGAAGTCGCTCAAATTTGAAAAGTATTAAATGACTCTGTTGGTTTTCTTTAAATAGTCAGATAATAGAATTCACAAATTTTTACAAGTTTTGATTTCAAATGCGGTCACTACTGTAGCAAATGCGGAAGTGTAAATGTTGATATTTTTAGTCATCCGCATTTGTGTACTATAGCAAATGCGGTAGAACACATTTTTGACCGACTGTTCGCATTCATCCTTTCATCCGCATTTGTGTACTGTAGCAAATGCGGTAGAACACATTTTTGACTGACTGTTCGCATTCATCCTTTCATCCGCATTTGTGTACTGTAGCAAATGCAGTAGAACAAAACTTGATGAGAGCATTCGCATTTGTGTACTGTAGCAAATGCGAAACTTTGAAAGTAATCAGCATTTGTACACTGTAGCAAATGCGGAAGTGAAACACTTGTATTTGTACATCCGCATTTGTACACTGTATCAAATGCGGAAGAGTTAAACAAATGCGGGAGAGTAAACCTTATCCGCATTAACAAATGCGGCTGAACACTTAGTAAAATTTTCATCCGCATTAACAAATGCGGTAGAATACTTTAGTTCCGCATAGGTTTAAACACTTCAAATTTTCTGAATTCTTGATGCACACCAATACGGTAGAGTAAAATCATTGTCCGCATTAGGTTTAACTTTGAAATAAGTTGTTACTTGCATTGGTTATGTGCCTGGGTTACCTTCACCCTCATTAACCAATTCACTTACCTGCATTAACTTTTGGGATTAATCAAATTTAATGAATCTTGATTTTGATGAACTTGTTATGAAGATATGGCTTATGAAGTATGTCTTGTGACATGGTTGACTGTTGAAGTTGTCAATTCTTGCTTGGATTGACTTGTATATCAGGAGTGATACAAGTTTCCTATTGTTTGACTGATCTTGGGCTTAAGGGGTTTCCAAGAATCTGCATCTGCATAAGCTGAGATACTATGGTATAACTTCTGCATTGACACAAACATTTTTCTCTTTGTTTTGATTTTAGGAAAGTAATTTAAGAAATTGTAAATATATATACTTGATCAAAAACTTTAAAGTACTCCCCCTAAAGTTTTGATCCATTTGTGGATGAAAACTTTAAGTATTAAAAAACTTTTGAATGTACTTATAATTTTGTTTTGTTTTTTTAAATAAATTTTTTTTTTAATTGATGAAGAGAAGTATATCTTTGTTGGGATCATATCAGTCTTGCATTACACAAGTGCATATTTTGTGATAAGATTGACATGTTTATGACATTATTGATTGAAAGTATGATTGTCCTCTTAAACTCATACCGGGTTGATATTTTGATGCCAGTGACATTTATCATGTTTAGATTGATTTAGATATTCAATATGTACCTCACACACCATGCATGGAATGATCAACCATCCTTATGAATTGTATGGTAGAACTTTTTCACAACTTACAGGACCAGGTTACTTAAGTTATGAGATCTTATTTTCACTGATCCACATTGGGATTCTTTTACTTTGATCCTTATCATGATGATCCACATTGGGATTCTTTTACTTTGATCCTTATCATGATGATCCACATTGGGATTCTTTTCACTTCACTTTGGAAGGTGATCTATAAACGGATTCTTTTGTTCATTCCTTTGGAATGTATTGCTTTTGTTGATTCATCCAATTTGGATGTGTTCCTCATTGGGAATCTTTTGGATCATTACATCTGCACTTTGTGCATGATTCATCAGGTCTTTGCTCAGCAAAACAGAGATGAATCTGATGTTGGTGAAAGAGATTCATAAAGTATCATTCCCTGGTGTGTGTTGTTACTACACTTACATTCACTTGAATAAATTGATACATACCAATACTCTGTGATGAGTGTTTCACCATTGAATATATCTTTAGTTTATCACTGCATGTATCTTCTCTTCCAAGTTGAGCCTACCTACATATCAGGTAAGTCATGACAGTCTTTCAAATTTGGAAATAAAGCACAGTGAATGATATAATGACTGTAATTATATCATTTCCCAATCTTTTCTTCATCAAAAATTTCTTCTTTTTGGGATTTTTTTTTAAATAATTTTACATTGTTTTTGATGTTTTGATGGATTTTATTCAAGGTAATCATACCAATTGATTGAACTAAGAATTCGAATCTACTCGGTTCAAATGCCTTAGTAAACAAATAGCCAATTGATTTTCAGTTGGTACTTGAATCAATTTGACTAAACCCTTTTCAGCACAGTCTCTCAAAAAGTGATATCTAATTTCAATATGTTTCGTTTTGAGTGCTGAACTGGATTATTTGTAATAAAGACAGCTGCAGTATTGTCAATATAAATTGGGGTATGCAAGAAGTTATAACCATAATCAAGCATCTGGTTTGAATCAGAGAACTTGAGAGCAACAAGCAGATGTTGCGATATACTCAGCTTCTGTTGTTGACACAGATACATTTTTTTGCTTCTTGCATTGCCATGAGACCAATCTAGGACCAAGAAATTGACAACCTCCAGACGTGGATTTTCTGTTGAAGTTGCATCCTCCGTAGTCACTGTCAGTGTAGGAATAGAGATTGAAGTCTCCTTCCTCTGGATACCATAATCCAAGAGCTGGTTTGCCCTTCAGATATCTGAATATTCGTTTGACAGCATTGACAATTCCTTAGGATCAGCTTGATATCTGGCACACACACAAACTCCAAACATAATGTCGGGTCTACTAGCTGTAAGATACATGAGTGAGCCTATCATGGATCGATAGAGGGTCTGATCTACTGATTTTCCATCTGGATCGGGACCTATCTTCACTTTAGGATCTACAGGAGTTCTGATAGACTGACAATCAGCAAGGTGGAATTTCTTCAGTATTGTTTTACGTATTTTGATTGATTGATAAAAATTCCATCTGCTGTTTGTAGAACTTGCACCCCTAAAAAGAAAGTGACTTCTCCCATAGCACTCATCTGAAATTTTGAATGCATGAGATCTTCAAATTCTTTACAGAGTTGCCTGTTTGTAGAGCCAAATATGATGTCGTCCACATATATCTGTACTAGCAACATGTCTTTTCCTTTTCTCTTTCCGAAGAGAGTCTGATCAATTCTACCTCTTTCATATCCGTTGTTAAGTAGAAATGATGATAGAGTCTCGTACCACTTCTGGGAGCTTGATGAAGACCATACAGAGCTTTGCCAAGCTTGTAAACTCTGTGAGGAAAATCAGGATCTTCAAATCCAGGTGGTTGACTCACATAGACCTCTTCAGTAATCTTTCCATACAGAAATGCACATTTCACATCCACTGGTAAACAGTAAACTTCATGGATGCAGAATAGCTAGAAAGATTCTAATGGCTTCTAGCCGAGCTACAGGGGCAAATACTTCATCATAATCAATTCCTTCTTCTTGAGTGTACCCCTGAGCTACCAATCTTGCTTTATTTCTAATGACGATTCCCCTGTCATCAGTTTTATTTCTGTATAGCCATCTGGTACCAATAGGATATTGTCCTTCAGGAAGATCTACCAGTTGCCATACTTCTTGTTTCTTGAATTGTAGCAACTCTTCCTGCATTGCTTCAATCCAGCTGTTGTCTTGAAGTGCCTCTTTGATGTTTTTGGGTACTGTTTGACAAAGAAAGCATGAGAACAAACAGATGTTTGCAGTGCTTGACTTGCTTCTTGTCACTCTTTCATGAAGATCACCAATAATGGTTTCAACTGGATGATTCTTGTGTATTCTGGTGGGTGGAATTGAGTCACCAGTAATTGTTACATCAAGATTGGAGACATTCAGTTCATTATGGTCAGAGGCATCATCACTTTGAACTGTTGGAGAATTATGAAGGTTGTCAGACCTTGTCTCAGTGTCTGCTTCAGCATTAGCAGCACTTTCATTGTATCTATCATTTGATCTTCTTCCCACTTCAGCTGAAGGCAACGCTTGTTTTTCATTTCTAATTGCTATAGATTGATCTTCTGAATTAGATGGTAACAAGCTGGGTCCTCCTGCATTTGAAATGATTTGATTTGTGGTTGATTGTCTGATGGGGTCAGCTTGTAGAGGTACATCTTCATTTGGTTCTTCAGTGTGAGTAGGAGGAATTAATGGAAAGTCAATTCTCCTTTCTATGCTTGAAGATGAACTAGCTGAAAGTAGGTTACCTGCATCAGACAAATAAAATTGATCAAAAGATTTTGTAAAAGAGTCACTATAAAATAACCAATCGGGACCATTTGTAGATTTGGGAAATGAATGTTCCTTAAATTGAACATTAGTTGATTCATCAACAATGTTTAATCGAGGATTAAACACTCTGCAAGCCTTTGACACAGAAGAATAACCTACAAAGAATCATTCATCAGACTTAGCTGAAAATTTTTCCAAATGGTCACGAGTATTTAATATTGAGACTGGAGTACCAAATGACTTAAGAAATCTAATAAATGGTTTTCTCTGAAACAGCAGTTCATATGGAGTCATGTTTCTTTCTTTGACAATCATAGTTCGATTTTGTACAAAGCATGATGTGTTAACTGCCTCTGCCCAAAAGGTTATTGGCAATTTAGCATCAGCAGCTAGCATAGTTCTTGCTGCTTCAATTAGTGTTCTATTTCTCCTTTCAGCTACCCCATTTTGTTGAGGAGTTCTAGCCGCACTAAATTGATGAGCTATGCCTTTAATTGTGCAAAATGAGCTCATGTCTTCATTTTTAAATTCTGTCCCATCATCACTTCTTATGCTTTTGACCTTATAGTCAAGTTGGTTCTCAATTTTAGTGATAAACTCTTTGATTATTGAGGATGCTTCATTTTTATGAAGTAGGAAGAAAAACCATGTGAATCGTGAAAAGTCATCAATGATAACCAAACAATACTGTTTCTTTCCCATACTCATGACATGTGTGGGCCAAAGAGATCCATATGAAGTAGTTTCAATGGAGTATTGTTTGAGTTCACAGTTTTAGTTTAGTTTGTGAAGATTTATGTTGTTTTCCTTTGAGGCATGCTGAACAGTGATCAATAAAATGAAATTCTTTTTGAGGCAATCCAATGACATGGTTTCCTTTTACTAATCTGTTCATGTTTTTGAAATTGTGTGCCCCAAACGTCGGTGCCAAAGCTGTGATTCATCAAATGATGCTTTTGACAAGAGACATGTTTCTTCTGTTAGTGCAGTAGAATTAAGGTTTAAGAATAAGTATTATTCTTTCTCGGAGTCTTTAATACAACCCATTCTTCAGAGATATGAAATCCTGACTTTAGAATATAACAGTGGGTGTCGGTAAAGTGAGTCGAATATCTCTTGTCGCAGATTTGAGACACGCTTAGAAGATTGAAATTGAGTTTTCACAATAATTCACTTTATCAAAGCTGAGCATCCTGTTTGTCACAGATCCTTCTCCTGTAATCCTACCACCTTGTGAATCTCCTCCAAATGCCACAGATGTTCCTTTAATTTGCTTGAAATCATGAAGGAGGGAACGATCTCTAGTCATGTGTCGGGAGCATCCACTGTCCACATACCATAGGCTATTAGACCTATATGGATGACCCTGCAAGCACATAAAGAACTAGTTAGAATATGGAACCCAAGCCACCACGGTCTTGGGTTTCCCGTTTCTATGCATAATGGTGACCTCTTGAAGTTTTCCTCTAACCTGTGACCTAATTAGAGGTGGTCTTTGAGATTTTCTGTGGGAATATGAATGACCTATTTCATCACCATCATTTGAGAAATCAGAAAAATTATGAAATCGTTGATCTCTGTTTTTTTTTTAGAGAATTGACTTGTTTTTTATTATCAACTGTTGACTTTGAGTTGGAAAAATCAATTTTGTTTGTTATTGATATATTGTTTCTTTGATTTTTACCTGAGTCTTTCATATTTTCATCCTTTGTTGGTTTATACGTCCTTGATTTGTTATTATAAATGTGACTCTTAACAGTTGTTTGTCAGATGATGTTGGTGAGATAGGCTTGTTTTGAGGAATTCTCACTCTCGATTGCTTGTAATAACAGTCATTTGTATTGTGATTGTTTAAGTCACAGACTGAACAATATTTGTTGAAATAACATGTTTTGTTGAATGATTGTTCATGTCACAGATGGAGCAATATTGATTGAAAAAGCACTCCTCTGTTTTGTGGTTAAACATATCACATATGTCACAATACATATGCTTGTTAATTTTCTTAGATTTTACTAGTCTTGACTCAGTTGATTTTCCCTTTTTCAACTTAGTATCATTCTTTTTGCTGGAAGAAGAATCAAATTCAGCCTTTTGTGCAGTTGCTTTACTGCACTGAATTTGATTGTCTTTTGAGGTTGTTTTCGTTTCCTCATCCTTTTCTGTTGCTCTTTCTCAAACTGTTCAACATGATCTTTATTGCATATGTCAAATCCTACCATTTCTTGATTTTGATGTTTGAGGATCAGGTTGACTGTGTGATTTTGAACTCAGAGATTTTTTGTTATTTCCTTTTAATGAACCTTCATCTGATATGCTTGAATTTTGATGAGTATTGATCTCATTATCAGAACTGCTTTCAGCAGAGGGTTTAATCTTTTGCACAAACTTCTTTTCCCATTAGCTATAGCAGGTATGAATTTTATGAATGGAACAATAGTTTTAATGGGGCTGACTGTTTGACAACACTTACTGTCTTGTCTGAACACTCTTTTATTTTTATTGGGTGACCTAACTTGATTTTATCCTCACTAGTTTCAATGTAAACACTTGGTTCATTTTGAGGATTTGTGATTTGTTTTACTATCGTGTGGGTTTTAATAGTGTTAGTTCAGTTTGATTTTTGAGTGTGACAGATTCAGGCATGACAGTATAGTTGTCATTGTATGGTGGAGGACATGAATTATACCCAATCCCTAACATGTCTTTGGATCCTTTTGAGAATCCAGCATCTCTTGCAGCTTTACTGAAGATTGTTGAAACTTTTCAAGTTTCATTTCAGTAAGGGCTTGGTCGACTTTAGATTGAGCTAATTTTTCAGATAATAGCTCATTCTCAGCTGCAAGAGAATACTTCTCACCATGAAGTTTTTCTATGTCAGAGATGAGAGATTTAATTTTAATTTCAAAACTTTTTATTTCTCTCTTCATCATCTCTGACTTTACTTTCTCCTCTTTTATTTTCTCAGCCAATTTGTGGTTATGCTCTCTATAACCTTGAAGTTCATTTATGCACTTATCAGAACAAAGATTGGATTTTACCTCAGATGGCATGGGGGATGGTCCATCATTAATGTGTGCCATCAGTGCATGGTTTTGGAATTGTGGCTTGACCTCCTTAGCATACATGCTCCATTCACATACTCCGTCTTGTCTGATCACAAGTGCATTTGCTGAAGGTTGGTTGCTCCCAAAAGCTTGATTGGCCAGTTGAGGTTGAGCTTGAGAAGATTGCTGTTGTTGATGATGATATTGTTGTTGATGATTGAGGGAGGGAATGCTTGAAGACGGTTGATATGATGACTGACTCTAAGAATGTCGTGGAGTATTGTTGTTCTTCTTGGAGCACTACATTCTCTAGAGAAGTGCCCGGCCATTCCACAATTGAAGCATTTGACTTTGGATTTGTCGTATCCGAGCTTAGTATTTCATTCAGGCTGAGTTTTTTGCCTTTCCTAAAAAACTTTTTAGCTCTCATGGCAATCATAGCCATTTGCCATTGTAAATCCGTCTCTTCTACATCATCTGGATCCATTTCCTCCAGATCTTCTTGGATTAGATGTGCAGAAGTCAGTCTTCCTCCCAAATATGCCTCAAAACTTGCTACAAAGGCATTATATGTAGCCTTCTGTTCTCTATTTTTTGATCATCAGTAGGGTTGGTAGAGACAGAAGAGAATCCTGTTGATTGATTGGTTGATGTTGATGCTGATGCTGATGGTCTGTTAATTGAGTGTGCTGCAAAGAATCCAGTGGTTTTGTGTTGATCTCCAGATGACAAAAAGTCATCCTCTTCAGTGATGAAGGCATTCTCAACAGAATGAGTTTCAGATGGAAACTTATAAGCTTCAATAACTTTTGGTCCTCCAAGATTCCTGCTTCTTTCATCAAGTTCCAGTGCTTCAATTTTTGCAATCATTATGTCAAGAGCGGTACTCTCCAAATCAAGAGTATTTTTTAGCATTGTTACGTTTTGTTTCCAATGCTCTGGAAGACTATGTAACATTTTCTTGTTGAGGTCTTTTGATTTGTAAGTCACTCCTATTATCTCCAAATCATTTACTAACTGCATGAATCTGTGCAATTGTTTAGAAATTGATTCCCCTTTGAAATGATGGAAGGTTTCATACTGATTTATCAGTTTGTCTCGGTTGATTTCAGCAACCTCACTACTTCCTTCACACATAATTTTCAAAGCATCCCAAACTGCTTTTGCAGTTCCATACTTCTCCAGCCTTTTAAGCACATCCATCTTAAGTGCTGAGTGAGGATGGAATATGCTTTAAGGTCAATCTTGATCTTCTTATAATCGTCATCATCTAGAGTAAGATCTTCAATGGGAATCCTGGTTGTTCTGTAGAGAGCTGCCTGATCAGCTGATAGTGTTATTGGGATGTGGGGACCTTTACATATCGAAATCCAGTAGTCAGGATCTACACCTGTATATAATTCATAAATCTTATTTTCCATTGTTTGAACTCAGATTTATGTTTCAGCATTGGTGGTTTTGGGGTATGCCCAAGTTCTGAATAACTGTGAGAATCCATTTTATCATGATTTTTTTTTAGTATGGATTAGTGAGTTTTTAAGTCTATTCAGTGGGTTTAGTCCAAATAATCATTAAAAACATCCAGTAGATTCAGATCTGATGACTATGACGTCTGTAATCAGGAGTGTCTTTGTATTGTTGTAGGTTGTCGGACTTGTAGTCTGTAGATGTTCTGTGTTCGACTGATTGGTTGAATGAGGGGCTGTTGATGAGTATTTCAGGTAATATTCGGTGTGTAAACTGATTAGAGATGTATAAATACTCTGTTCAGCTACTCAATCACCAGATCTATCGGGTTCAGACCAGATCTGTGCAGATCTGAGTAAGAACTGAGAGCCGTGGCTCTCATACCAATTGACTGGATAAGATTTGAGAATGATAATCTCAGTTGATGTGAATCAGTAAGTACTGAATATAGTGATTGAGTCAAAGATTGAGAGGCGGAATCAGACAATCAATGAACATTGAATACACATGATACTCATAAATATGTTTGTATATATTGAATACTTTGATTGATTGATTACAAGAACATTCAATGCAAACAGAACATTCTAGGAACTAAGAATCAAATCAAATTATAGACAAAAGTTATCCCATGTATGAGGTATACTATTCTATTTATAGGCAGACACGTTGCCATTACAAAAGACTAACCTACCCTTACTAAAGCTAGTCTAAGTCTTCATCAGCATTGGATTGATCATCCGCATTGACAAATGCGGATGAGTTGACTTCATCAGCATTTCTTCAACCGCATTGAAGTTTGGTCATCCGCATTGGTAAATGCGGATGAACAAAACACTTGTCCGCATTTCTTTGGTAATCCGCATTGGTCAATGCGGATGAACAAATGTATATCCGCATTTATTAACTTGTCATCCGCATTGACAAATGTGGATGACCAACACTTGTATTTTTTTTCTTATTCAGCAGATACTTGTCTTGATCCGCATTTGTTCTTGGACATGAGGGATTCCAGCAGAGCAACCATCCACCACTTGAATTGGCATGTATGATCCTTTCAGGGTCCAACAAATTGTTTGAAGATTTGAGATGGACGCATCATCATCGAAAACTAGAAGATTGAAAGAATTAAACACAGTATCGGAGTCAAAGAACCATGCTGGTTCAGATCGAACATCAGAAGAGTTAGACTCCTGTCAATCAACATAGAACGACTCTTGAACAATACGTGTTCTCTTGTTATATACCCGATAAGCCTTTTGAGAAGAAGAATAACCGACAAAGTAACATTCATCAAACACGACACCGAACTTTGTCTTTTGGGATTGAGTATTCAGGAGTGTGCATGAACAACCAAATGGTCGAAAGAAGTCAATTAAAGGTTTCCGTTTATGAAAAAGTTCATAAGGAGTCTTCATTTTGTCTTTGACAATCAACACCTGGTTGAGTTTGTATGAAGCATAGTTTACCGCTTCAGCCTAAAAGATAATAGGTAATGATGATTCTATCAATATTGTACGGGTGGCTTCAATAACAGTGCGATTCTTTCGTTCAGCTACACCATTCTGTTAAGGCGTCCTTGCAGCACTAAATTGTCTCAGAATTCCCTTTTGAGCACAGAACGAATCAAGAATCTAATTTTTTAATTCAGTACCGTTGTCACTTCTCATGGCTAGAACCTTTCTCTTGCTTATTGTCTTGATTGAAAGTATTAACTTCTGCAATTCCTCAGCAACCTCTCCCTTGTGAGCAAGGAATCTCACCCAT
Source organism: Flaveria trinervia (assembly GCA_025506515.1). NCBI lineage: Eukaryota > Viridiplantae > Streptophyta > Magnoliopsida > Asterales > Asteraceae > Flaveria > Flaveria trinervia. The sequence goes on along the minus strand of CM046446.1, from coordinate 57,405,452 downwards.
GAATATCTCGAGAAATCTTCTGTAACAACAAGACAGAAGGATTTCTTAGAAATTGCTTTAACGCTAATTGGGCCAAACAAATCAGTATGTAACAACTCGAGAGGACAAGTTATACTATTTTCAAGTTTGGCTTATGTGGTTTCTTATGTTTTTTGCCCTTGGCACAAGCCATTCATTTTTCATTCACAGAGAAATCTTTTAAAGGAAGTCCTCTAACAAGATTGGTTTTGACTAATTTGTTTATTATTTTAAAATTAATGTGACCCAATCGACCATGCCATAACAGAGACTTAAAGGATGAAGCTTTTGAAAGAAGACAGGTTGTAGTAGCTTTGACTCCCTTGAGTTCATATCAAGAAGATATGTATATTCTTTCTCGGAGCACGTATAAGAATCAAATCTTCTGGAATATCAATCTTTGATTTTAAGAATAGACATTCATCAAATTTAAACAAGACTGGAATGTCTTTATCGTAGATTTGAGAGACACTCAAGAGATTAAAAGCAAGCTCAGGGACATAGTTGACTTTCTCCAAAGTTAAAGAACCATTAGAAACTTCTCCTTGACCAATCATCTTTCCACCCTTTTTGTCACCGGCAAAAGCAACAAATCCTCCATTTATAATCCGATAATTAGTCAGCAAATCTTTCAAGCCCGTCATATGTCTGGAGCATCCACTGTCTACATGCCATACGCCATTTACAATCTTAGTGGATGATTGCTGTGATCAAATAAAGTACAATTTAACCAGGTGCAATAGGAATCCAAGTTTGAACAACTTTGGCTTTAGAAGAAACGGGTTTTTTGCAAAAGAAATTATTAACTAATTTTGTTAATTTATTTCCAAAAAAGTTCATATTTACATGACCATGAAGAAGTGTAGGACAATCCTTGACAAGATGATCCTCTTAACCACACCTTAAACAACGTGGTTTATGTCTAGGTCTGTGATGTGATGAGATAGGAATATGGTCAATGTGAATTTTTCATCACATTCAGATGCACTAGAATCAATGTAACAAGATGTCACATACATGCCACGAGGTCAAAGTTTATGAGAACAAGAATTATTATTTACAAAAGTAGATGAATGATCATCTGAAGTACTAGTAGAACTAGTCCCACTAGTGCTAGCTTCAGATGAAGTTGCAACTCTTTCATTTAATAAAGAAATATTTAATGGAGTAAAAGATGGAATTGGATGAGAAAAGAATTTATCAAAACAATTAGTTTTAAGTCTCTAGTTAGGCTTTGTAGAGAGATCAGTTGCACCATTATCATTACCAGAACAAAAGACATCACCACAGTGTACAGAATTTAAAGATGAAATAGAAACAACATGAGAACATGATGCGACAGTGTCAGTTACAGGTGAACTAGAAACAAAGACAGAATTTAAACTAGACTTATGATCTAAAACAGACTGCTGAAAATCAGGTGTACTAATACTAGTGCATCCAAGCCCACTAGTTGGTCCATAGTCGTAGTCTTCATGAATGTGCTTAAAATTAACACCCTCTAAACCTGCAAACATACTATCAGTATTGGTTTTGAATTAATCATTAGAAGGATGAGGAACAGGCATAGGAGAATAACAGTATGTACTAGGCGGAGGATAAACCTTTACATTTTATATCCCAATCCCGTTTTAATCCTAGCTCCCCATTGAGATTTACATAAGTCATCATGTTTCATTCCTGATATGGTCCATTGTCTAACTTTGACTGAAGTTTGCTTTTTCAAATTCAACAAGGGCAACTCTTTCAGTCAAAGTGTTAATCTCAACATTTCTTTCCAAAATGATTCATTTTAAATGATCATTTTCTTTTAAAGCTATTTAATTTAACAAAATATTTTGATTCATTGATTTTAAATTCCTCATTAATTCGTTTTAAATCTTTTTCATTATCAATTAATAACCGATTAGCTTTATAAATCCCAATAATCTTATTTTACAAGCAGATGAACACATATCCTGAATTACCTCATATGGAAGTCCCATCACCACCTTTTCAGCTGCTAAGGCCTTTTCACATTGGCACATCGGAGTACTTGACTTTCTTTCCTCAACGATGACAGTGTCATCATCATAATCATTTCCTTGCTCAGTGGATGAACTTCCTTCCTGCTTTAGACCTTCAGATTTACCTGCTCTCATTCTCTTATCTTTCTCTTCTTTCTCTTTCACTAACAGCTCAGCCTCCTCTTTGAATTCCTTGAAAGGATCAAATTCATCTTTACTATCTTCTTCCTTTTCCCTTTAACAAACTCAGCTACCAAAGCATGTTTTATCTCAAACCTTGTTTCTTCAACCTCTGCACTCCAATCAAAGTTAGAAATCAAGGCAGTCTCCTTTTTGTGATTCATATCTTCCTTCTCCCTCTCAATTGTTAATCTTGGAACTCCTGAATTACTGGAATCAGAGACAATTGGTGATGGACATTCCACGTTTGAAATGTCCCTGTTGTTTACAGTTGAAACATCTCAGTTTGGACTTATCAAATCCCAGTTTTGAATTAGATGTTTGACCTCTGAAGTTCTTTCGTCCAGTGCGCTCCATAAATCTTCGAGCTCTAAGAGTCAACATTGCTATTTTCCACTGAATGTCAGTTTTTTCAAGATCATCAGGATCCACCTGATACATGTCCTCCATAGTCATTCCGCTCCCTTTCAACTCTCCAGCTACAAGTGCTTCATAGCTTTGAACAAACATTCCAAAAAGAGCCATTGTTTATGATAGAATTGAAGTTTCAACATTCGCCTTAGATTTAGCCTGATCTCTTCCAATACTAATGTTTCCTCCTAAGAAAGTACTTGTATTAACTCCCCCTTGAATTGAATTCTATATTTGAGAGCTTGCAGTGGATGATAGTAAAGCGGCATTTTGAGTAAAACTAGATGTAGGCACCATGGTCTGGTTAAATTCTCGTCTCTTCATGTCCAACTCAAAGGATTTAAGCTTATTGATAATATCCATCAGCTTGTAATCTATGAACCCTCTTTCTTGCTTTAGCATCCTCACCAGAAGGCTCCACTAAGGTGGGAAAGAATCTAGAAGCATGTTAACTTGTTCACGATTGGAGAGCTTTTCATCGTATTTCTTTAAGGTGCTTGAAACTCTCAAGAAGCAATTTGTGAGATTTGTCAGACTCTCATTCTTGTATCCAACAAAGGAATTGAATTCATTCTCAGCTTGAATGCTCTTATCCTTTACCAGTTCATCGTTGCCATCATAGAACTCACATAGGGCATCGTAAAGAGATTTAGCATTTTTATGCTCTGCAAAACGATTGTAGATGTCTGGTGCCAGGCATAGTGTTAAAGCTCCAAAAGCTTTCTGGTCACGATCAATCAGCTTCAAATCCTTTTTAGTGAAGGTAGATGGGTCCTTATTTTGAGAGACAACATCACCAATAGTAAAGGTTGGTATGTGAGGACGAGAAATAATTGATTCCCATTGGTTGTGATCAGTGTAGAAGAAGAAAGCTTTGAGACATCTCTTCCAATCTTAGAAATTTTCTCTGTTAATGAGTCTTGGTGGCCTATTGGGAGCAACACTTTCAAGATCAGCAAGAGTGAGTGATGTTAACTTTGACATTGTAGTTTCACTGGGATTGATGTAGTTTCGGCAAGAGAAGAGACAATTTCGCTGAAAATTTAGTAGTTTCGCAGAAAGTAGGTAAATTCACAGACAATTTCGCAGAGAAGGCTAATTTCGCTGGCAATTTCGGCAGCAGTTTCACTAGCCGAATGTCACAAAAGGCTTAGTTTTGCCTATAAGTTCGCACGAAACAAGCTTGAACTTTCGTTCAAAATTACTTTCGGCGCCAATTTCGCTTGTTAAACCTTCACAAGCACTGGTGAACTTTCGTTCAAAGAGACTAGTTTTGCAGAACAACAAGAAACAATTTCAATAGGGATAACACCAGTAGTTTCGCAGAAAGAACTTCACAATTTCGCTGAAAGAACACTAGTTTCGTTGGTCGAACCGTGAACCCTTTTTCAACCCAAAATCAATCTGAAATCATCAAAGACTCAATGAATTTGAGATCTGATGATTAGCAGAGCTTCCACAACCAAAAACTAGCAAAACTCAATCAATTTCCATATAAAAAATACCCTATATTGAACTGAAAATTGATGGAAACTTGATATTTAACTAAAACAACCAAAAACTCAACAAATCATGAGCACTAAAGCTCTGATAGCATATTGTTGGTCCATTTGATCGTATAACAGTGCAAATGAGATGAAGAATCGATCAATATCAAACACACAAACTAAACAAGATGAGCAAAGAAGATTGAACACAATAAGAACTCATTCAAAATAAGAAAATGAACATCATAATAATCAATAACATCAAGCACAATGATATTTCTGTGTAATAACTGCTTTGAAAAGGTAACTTGCAACAAGGATTAACGATTAGGGTTTTGCAAGCTTACCCACAATGAGAATGATCAAAATCTATATATAGCAGTCTTAGTTTCGCAGACAGTTTCGCTGACAGCGAAACTGTTCTGCCAAAACTGTAGTTTCGCCCGGCAAAAATAGTAGTTTCGCCGAGTGAACTAATCAGCTGACTGTATAGTTTCGCTCACAGTTTCGCTGAACTGCAAAATAACATAAATCTAAATACATACAAAAGGAAACCAACAAAAGACCTATTACAATCAAAAGTAAACATTCTAAACTAAGGTGAGTCCAACCTATACATGATCTTCAATCCATTTGTATAACTATGACGTTTTTGTGATGTAATGTAAACGATAATATTTTGTAACTGTTAACAATGATGTATTATTTTGTGAAAGCAGTCATTATCATATGAGATGGTTTTAAATTATTCCACTACATTGTTTTTTATAGATTTAAATATATTATTTATGTTTTATGTGCGATGATTGTCCAACTGTGAGTGTCCTGGGATCGGGGCCTTACAGTTTCCATACCCTTTTTATTATTATTTCACACCTTTTAGGGTGAAACATGTTAAACTTATCAAACTTACACTTGTAAACGTTATATACTTGTAACGCACTTGCAATTCATATTTATAGTTTTGTCATGGTTATTTGTGTTATTGTGAGCTTTATATGAGATGCATTATATGTTGACAATCATTAACTATTTCTAGCCTAGCGACATCATGGATTTATGGGCCTGACAAGCCTATTCGGTGCTAAAGCCGATGTATTGCCAGCTCCTGATGGCGTATGACTTTTTCATCATGGGAACCAAGTACACTTAGATAATCGTTATAAACTTGTAATTTTAATCTTGGTTAAGGTTTAATTTTAGCTATATGTGTTCTATAAACTTACATAATTCATAACCATTGACATGAATTGCTACTTGTAAATCTTTTGATATATATATGTATATTAAACCCTTGGAAACTCACCAACTTTCATAGTTGACCTTTATTTTTAACGTGTTTCAGGAAATTCTCAAGCTTGATGTCATATTTTGAAGTTGCTCACATCTAAGATTTGGACCTAGATTAATGAATAATTATTTAGGATTATATATCTTATGTTATGTATATTTCATTTTTGAGACTTATGAATGTAATTTTCACTTTTAAAACTTATGATAATAACATTTTATTTAAAGATAGCGTTATGTGGTTGTGAACAATCTTAACCATCACATCTCGATGATTCCGCCGTTAAGGTTGGGGTGTGATAGGTATTGTTTTAAAAAAGGGATCACAGATGAAGCCTGACATCTTCAACACTATGAGAAAGCCTACAATGAGCTTCTTAAGGGTAAAACTCAAGTTTGTTCGCAAATGAACTCTTAGGAACGTTTAAAATCAATGATTTTGATTATGGTGTTTTACTACACTTAAGTTTGTTCAATTTCATGATTCGAGATTTTATGGGTTTCTTGACAAAGTGAACAAAGTCATCAATTCAATTAGTCTTTTGGCTAATAAGCTTTTTCTTTTCAGACGATTAGGAAGATTTTGCCATGAATCAAGCACCAAGCATTAGATCAATACGAGAGTTGGCTTGATGAACACGAGACATATTTTTAAGACATTTTTGGATGAGATGTGAATTCATAGGAGCTTCTCAAAGCAAATAACTTCAACATGGTTCTTAGATGATCAATTCTTGTTTACTATATCATTGGGGTATTAAATTTACATTAGTTTAAGTTGATACGAGAATCGTATTTCTTAGATTAATGGTTCAGTTCAGAATAAGAGTATTATTGAAATGAGTTTTCAGATTAAGTGTGGTTTTGAGGGAAAGACATTCAAAAAGATTATTAAGGGTCGTTATGAGAAATGGGTAATGAGGTTTAAAATCCAAGAAGGCAAAAATCAATGATAATACGATAACAACAGGATTTGTCAAGTGTACCGTTTGGTTTACAAACCAAAGCGAATACGTTGACTTATCAAAGTATTAGGTCAACTACAACCTTAATAAAGACATGCGTACCTATAAGTGGACACTCACCCCAAGGGTTCCAGGTAAGGTAAACAGATCCATCGGTTGATTTGGATTTATATGAATAACTTGCCTAGACTGAACACCTCGAGATACAGGCATCATGCTCTTCCAGCATTACATGTTTCAAGTTGTATGACATAGACTTTGACGAGACTTGAAAACCACAAATAACAATTCAATGTTCATTTTTTAAACCATTTGATTTAGGCACACAATGCCTTAGATTATATTTAAAATTCGTGTGTGCATTGATAAGAGTCAAAGTATAAGAAGAGTCATATAAGGCATATAATCACATAATCAAGTATAAACATATAAAGCACATAAAATCCTATATAAGCATATAAAATACATGAGAAGACTCATGTGCAAGGGCACTTAGTTATAGCCTAGCTCATTTCATTTCTAATAACCTAATTCTCTATAACCCTGGCTCCTAGTTACATAATCTGTCACCCCCCGACCGATGGCGGAATCATCGAGGCGGATGAATATGAAACGATTGTTTCATAGCTCATGGAATTAAATAAGTTGAAATAATATTAAATGACATTTTTAATTGAATAAAAATAGACAATTAAGTCATTACAATACAACAAAAATATAAACAACAACATCAGATATTTAATTAAACTAAGTCCAAGTCCTATATGAGCAAGAAGAATTCCTCAAGTAGCAATCCCGAAACATGATAAAAATAGAGGGTCAACTTTAAAAATCGGTGAGTTTTCATGGGTTAGGCATACATATAAATATAAAAAGATTTACAAGTACCAATTCATGTCAATGTTTATGAATTATGTGAGTTTATAGAACACATATAGCTACAATCAAACCTCGACCAAGAATAAGTTTACAAGTTTATAACGATTAGCTAAGTGTACTTGGTTCCCATGATGAACAAAAATACGTTATCAGGAGCTGGCAATAATATCAGCTTTAGCACCAAATAGGCTTGTCAGGCCCATAGATCTATGACGTCGCAAGGCTAGCAATAGTTAATGATTGTCAACATATAATGTATCTCATATAACACTCACAATATTACCAATAACCATGACAAAAAGTAAAGATGAATTGCATGTTCATTTACAAGTATCAAGATGTTTACAAGTGTAAGTTTATAAGGTTAACATGTTTCACCCCAAAAGGTGTGAAATAAAGTAAAAAGGAGCATGGAGAACTCACATTGTATAATGATGGTTGTAGAGTACATAAGAAAGCTTGGATGTCAAGAGTCAAAGGTGATGTCCTAAATGATAAAAAACAATAACTTGAGGTCGGAATTCATTACAAGAAGTTAAGACATTTAGAGAATGCTAAAAAGTGAAAGGTAGATTAAAAAGGATTATTGCATCAATTATAGATTTTGGACAGAATGTTTGGTATGTGTTTGACAGGTTTTAAAATAGCAAACAGTTTTATATAATTATAAAAATTTACATTGGACTAGTTCAAAGTCTCCTGGACAACTTTCATTAGAAACATTTTTATGAAAAGATCTTTAATAGGTCAAAACAGTGACACATGACAGAAGGTGTTGAAATGAGCACTTATCTTGTGAAGGTTATTGTTAAGTCGTTCGATTGAGTTTAAAGACGTATAAACTATCTTTAAAAAGGTAATTCAATGAGATTTATATTGGAGTCAGATTTTACTCAAGTTTAGTTTGTTATGACCAAGTTATGGTTAGTTGAAGTCAGACTATATTCTGCCAAATATATAGTAAGGCACTTATGTGCACATTTAAAATTGTTAAAGCATGGAACAGGTTAGAACGAATTTTATTATGTTGATATATAGTCATATTATACTTCATTTGAGTTATAAAAAATATTCCAAGACTTTGGAATAGCCATCATTTAAAGAAATAATCTTTTGGAATAACCGAATATGGCGGCATAGCCATCCAAACGCAGACGGGATTCTTTGTTTACGATAGTGTGTTCTTAGCTTGATTTAGGAATGTTAGTGATTATTATAAGGTTAATGAAAGTTAGAAGGTTAATTGTGGGTCGGCTGGATCAATAAACATCCGAGCATGTTCTTGACGGAAGGATAAACATCATCAAACCAAATGTCAAACAATAAGACGAAATATAATTGAATGGTTTCATTGATAAAACCTAACGATTACAAGCTCGTTACAACATAAGAATCAAGACTCTTGCCAAGGGGAAGATCGAGCATGATCTCCCCTCTCATCCGGCAGCCCTAGGCTCCCGGGCAGACTCCCTCTCAGATCCTTATCTCTCTACACATTGAAACTGGTATATATAGGCCTCGGACCATATTAGATGCGACTGGGCCCATTCGTGCGATTGGACCATGCGTATGGTTCAATCGTACGACTGGACCATGCGTATGATTCAATCATACGACTCGACCCTACTTATGGTTCAGTCTTACGAATGGCCCAATCGCATCTCTTAGTCGCACGGCTAGTCCATTAACATGGCTCAGTCGTACGACTGAGTCTCATTCGCATATGCTCCTACGAATGACCCAGTTTCATGTGTTTACAACATATAAGGTGTATTACATTAAGCCTAGACTATTCGACAAGCGACGGACACACTATATATGACTATATATGCTCCAACAAACTCCCCCTTTGACGTTGCTTGCGAATAGTAGACAACACCTCTTACAATCTTCAGTCAATCTTTGCTCGGTTGCCAATAGAATCAAACGAAAAACCATATTAGCCAACGTTGTCGATCCGTCAGGTTACACACATCCCCGAAAATGAATTTAGGCACAATAGCTTTCGTTTAATTTGTAGAACACCATTATCGCAGCAAGATTCCCCATATGACTGATTTTTTCAGATAATGACATGAACAGTTTTCCATTGCTTCAATCTTCACACAGGCTAACTTGATTAACATTAACCCCTGCAGAAATTCCCCCTCACATTCAGCATATTCCAATATATAGACATTTTGCTCTCCTCCCATTTTCATACGATGTATTGGGCAAAAGGTTGAAGGTTCCAATCCACAGCTGACAATATCAAACAAATCAGCATGCATGTAGATTCATCATCAGAAACCTGCTCACATGATCACTTTCTGATTGCATCTTCAATTTCTCTATAGATGGATTCCCCCTAAGAATGAGAATCCTCTCTGTGGGGATAAATATAACTTGATAGGCCCATAAGTAGTCAGATGCTCCTAACTACCTCACAAAATCAGCACCGACTGCTAACATCTACTCTTCTCTCTTTCGTGTTCCAAATACATTCACCTATTCTGGAAGTCCGACGAATCATGGGTTATACATCGAACTTATTTGACAAAAGAACCTCCGGGTGAATATGCTTTGCCTATCCTCAAATTTGTGCAAGAAGTAGTTCCAGACACTTTTTTTTGCTGAAACAAATGTGGATGAGTCAATGCGGATGGCTCATTCGTGCGATTGAACATACGACTGGTCCAGTCGCACGATTAAACATACGACTGATCCAGTCGTACGAATGGTCCATTCGCATGGTCCATTCGTACGAATGGTCAATTCGCATGGTCCAGTCGTACGAATGGTCAATTCGCATGGCCCAGTCGCATGAACGGGTCTGCACGTAGATTTTCAGATCTGCAGCCGCCAGGGCTGCCCAAAACCCTAATCTTACGAATTTTATATGAAGCGAAACAACATAGACATCATAAGATTCGCAGGGGTGATTGGAACGTGATTTCGAGTTTGATTTTAACATAGAAACTATATACGTAACCAGATCTAAGCAAAACACGAAGTGGATTTAATGTCAAGATCTTAACTTTGATCCAGAAATCAAGAGCTCGGGTTGCTAGAGTGATTGTTAGATCATTCCAGCAGTAACCGGCTCTGATACCAATTGTGAAGTCGGCTGGATCGATAAACATCATAGCATGTTCTTGACGGAAGGATAAACAACATCAAACCAAAAGTCAAACAATAAGACGAAATATAATTGAATGGTTTCATTGATAAAACCTAACGATTACAAGCTCGTTACAACATAAGAATCAAGACTCTTGGCAAGGGGAAGATCGAGCATGATCTCCCCTCTCATCCGGCAGCCCTAGGCTCCCGGGCAGACTCCTTCTCAGATCCTTATCTCTCTACACATTGAAACTGGTATATATAGGCCTCGGCCCATATTAGATGCGACTGGGCCCATTCGTGCGATTGGACCATGCGTATGGTTCAATCGTACGACTGGACCATGCGTATGGTTCAATCGTACGACTGGACCATGCGTATGGTTCAATCGTACGACTGGACCATGCGTATGGTTCAATCGTACGACTGGACCATGCGTATGGTTCAATCGTACGACTGGACCATGCGTATGGTTCAATCGTACGACTGGACCATGCGTATGGTTCAATCGTACGACTGGACCATGCGTATGGTTCAATCGTGCGATTGGACCATGCGTATGGTTCAATCGTACGACTGGACCATGCGTATGGTTCAATCGTACGACTGGACCATGCGTATGGTTCAATCGTACGACTGGACCATGCGTATGGTTCAATCGTACGACTGGACCATGCGTATGGTTCAATCGTCGTACGACTGGACCATGCGTATGGTTCAATCGTACGACTGGACCATGCGTATGGTTCAATCGTACGACTGGACCATGCGTATGGTTCAATCGTACGACTGGACCATGCGTATGGTTCAATCGTACGACTGGACCATGCGTATGGTTCAATCGTACGACTGGACCATGCGTATGGTTCAATCGTACGACTGGACCATGCGTATGGTTCAATCGTACGACTGGACCATGCGTATGGTTCAATCGTACGACTGGACCATGCGTATGGTTCAATCGTACGACTGGACCATGCGTATGGTTCATCGTACGACTGGACCATGCGTATGGTTCAATCGTACGACTGGACCATGCGTATGGTTCAATCGTACGACTGGACCATGCGTATGGTTCAATCGTACGACTGGACCATGCGTATGTTCAATCGTACGACTGGACCATGCGTATGGTTCAATCGTACGACTGGACCATGCGTATGGTTCAATCGTACGACTGGACCATGCGTATGGTTCAATCGTACGACTGGACCATGCGTATGGTTCAATCGTACGACTGGACCATGCGTATGGTTCAATCGTACGACTGGACCATGCGTATGGTTCAATCGTACGACTGGACCATGCGTATGGTTCAATCGTACGACTGGACCATGGTATGGTTCAATCGTACGACTGGACCATGCGTATGGTTCAATCGTACGACTGGACCATGCTATGGTTCAATCGTACGACTGGACCATGGTATGGTTCAATCGTACGACTGGACCATGCGTATGGTTCAATCGTACGACTCGACCATACTTATGGTTCAGTCTTACGAATGTCCCAATCGCATCTCTCAGTCGCACGGCTGGTCCATTAGCATGGCTTAGTCATACGACTGAGTCTCATTCGCATATGCTCCTACGAATGACCCAGTTTCATGTGTTTACAACATATCGGGTGTATTATATTAAGCCTAGACTATTCTACAAGCGACAGACACATTATATATGACTATATATGCTCCAACAAATTCCCCCTTGGATGTTGCTTGCGAATAGTAGACAACACCTCTTACAATCTTCAGTCAATCTTTGCTCTGGTTGCTAATAGAATCAAACGAAAAACCATATTAGCCAACGTTGCTGATCTGTCAGGTTACACACATCCCCGAAAATGAATTTAGGCACAATAGCTTTCGTTTAATTTGTAGAACACCATTATCGCAGCAAGATTCCCCATATGACTGATTTTTCCAGATAATGACATGAACAGTTTTCTATTGCTTCAATCTTCACACAGGCTAACTTGATTAACATAACCCCTGCAGAAATTCCCCCTCACATTCAGCATATTCCAATATATAGACATTTTGCTCTCCTGGCATTTTCATACGATGTATTGAGCAAAAGGTTAAAGGTTCCAATCCACAGCTGACAATATCAAACAAATCAGCATGCATGTAGATTCATCATCAGAAACCTGCTCACATGATCACTTTCTGATTGTGTCTTCAATTTCTCTATAGATGGATTCCCCCTAAGAATGAGAATCCTCTCTGTGGGGATAAATATAACTTGATAGGCCCATAAGTAGTCGATTGCTCCTAACTACCCCACAAAATCAGCACCGACTGCTAACATCTACTCTTCTCTCTTTCGTGTTCCAAATACATTCACATATTCTGGAAGTCCGACGAATCATGGGGTATACATCGAACTTATTTGACAAAAGAACCTCTGGGTGAATATGCTTTGCCTATCCTCAAAGCTGTGCAAGAAGTAGTTCCAGACTCTTTTTTTTGGTCTGGAACAAATGCGGATGAGTCAATGCGGATGGCTCATTCGTGCGATTGAACATACGACTGGTCCAGTTGAACGATTGAACATACGACTGATCTAGTCGTACGAATGGTCCATTCGCATGGTCCAGTCGTACAAATGGTCCATTCGCATGGCCCAGTCGCATGAACGGGTCTGCATGCAGATTTTCAGATCTGCAGCCGCCAGGGCTGCCCAAAACCCTAATCTTACGACTTTTACATGAAACGAACCAGCATAGACATCATAAGATTCGCAGGGGTGATTGGAACGTGATTTCGAGTTCGATTTTAACGTAGAAACTACATACATAACCAGATCTGAGCAAAACACGAAGAACACGAAGTGGATTTAACGTCAAGATCTTAACTTTGATCTAGAAATCAAGAGCTAGGGTTGCTAGAGTGATTGTTAGATCATTCCAGCAGTAACCGGCTCTGATACCAATTGTGAAGTCGGCTAGATCGATAAACATCCGAGCATGTTCTTGACGGAAGGATAAACAACATCAAACAAAAGTCAAACAATAAGACAAAATATAATTGAATGGTTTCATTGATAAAACCTAACGATTAGAAGCTCGTTACAACATAAGAATCAAGACGCTTGGCAAGGGGAATATCGAGCATGATCTCCCCTCTCGTCCGACAGCCCTAGGCTCCCGGCAGACTCCCTCTCGAATCCTTATCTCTCTACACATTGAAACTGGTATATATAGGCCTCGGCCCATATTAGATGCGACTGGGCCCATTCGTGCGATTGGACCATGTGTATGGTTCAATCGTACGACTCGACCATACTTATGGTTCAGTGTTACGAATGTCCCAATCGCATCTCTCAGTCGCACGACAGGTCCATTAGCATGACCCAGTCGTACGACTGAGTCTCATTCACATATGCTCTTGCGAATGACCCAGTTTCATATGTTTACAACATATCAGGTGCAATACATTAAGCCTAGACTATTTGACAAGCAACGGAGACACTATATATGACTATATATGCTCCAACATTAATGATGAAATGATAATGAATTAAACTAAAAGAGATTTAGTATAAGAAAGAATAAAAGTAAGAACATAAGTCATGAGAACAATTAGATGTTAGGATGATTGAAACAATATAGAAATACATAATATAAGAACAATATAAGATTACCTTAGTATTAGAAACTTCTTGAAATTAAATCTAAAAAGAAATTCTTGAAATTAATCATAACCAAAGAATTATAAAAGGTTTGTGTGTGAGATTTTTAGAGAATGAGCAAATGAAAAGTGAGGCCTAGACCTTGCTTTTACAGTTGAGGTTAGGAGGGAGTTATGAATGGCGTTAATAGGGAGTTACAAGTCTTTTAAATAGGGGTTATGATTAGAATTTAAAATAAATATAAAATTAAATAGATTAATAAATAAAATAATAATTACAATTAAACTCTAAATTTTAATTAAAAACTTTTTTTTTTATTAAATCTTTATAGACTTTATAATCTCACAAGAACTTGTGATTTGATTATTTATTTTAGTTGAATATTTTAAAATCTTATAAATATTAATAACTTTTGAACATTTATAAAATTTATTTTATAAATTATAAAATTTAAGTTAAAATGATTAAGTGACATATTTAGTGTTTTTGGAACACAAAAAGAAATAAAATAACTAAATAATGAATTTGATTTACAAGATTGACTCAAACGGGTTTGGGTTTGAGTTATAGTTTGAAAATTGGCGGATGTTACACTCATATATCAACCGGCAGACCTAGGATGTATCTCTTGAACTTTTGTGACATGGTCGTCACCTTCTCCGGCACCAGCCTTGTCATCTCGTTAAACTTGGTCGTGTACTGTTGGTGTGTTATAGTTCCCACCTCTAGTTGTAGAAACTCTTTTTCATCTTATCTAATTCTTGGCTAGGATAGAATTCCTTAATCACCAGCCCCTTTAGTTATAACAACTTCATCTTATTGATGTTCATGCTTCTCTTAACCTGGACAATGTTATCCCATCAATACAAGGCTGAATCCACAAACGAATAGGTAGTAGATTTCACTTTCTAATAAATTTTACATAATACTTTACTTATAGTAATATAGAACATACTAGGTAAAGACATATAGTAAAACTTTATCATTTGAAAATGGTTTAACATGATAATGGATTTCATTACAAAGTCATCAATCTTTGCTTTCTCTTTCTACTTCACGTCTCTCTCTAACGACAACAGTCCTCACGTGAGAATGGGGCAAACATGTGCTCTCATCTATTTATAAGATCCAAACAATATCACCCAAGTTCTCACACGAAAACTCTTCTATCGCGTGGAAAATTTTTCCCCGCGAGAACTTTCTTCTTCTCAAATTTCTTGGAAATTTCAATGTGTTATAGTAAGTCTTTAAAGGATGAGTGATAGTAGTACTATGAGCCAAGTTAGAATAAATATAGAGTTTGTGGCAAATAAACACCTAGATTAAGGCTTTCTCTAAGTCAGTTTCCCTATAATTCCTAAAGATATATCACCAGAATGAGTTTACGATTATAGTTTGGGGTTGACTAACGGAAGCCTACATCTCTCTAACTAATTGCTCTGATACTAGTCGGTCATACCCTCTACCAAGGTAGAATTATGGGAATGCAACGAATAGATCATCAATAACATATTTATTACAAGAGAATATTTATAAGTCTAATTACATTGTCTCAAACAAGTCTATACAAAGCGCAACTATCATTAGATTATACTATCAAATAAACATAGGAATATAGCATAAAGTATTCTAAGGCAAGACAAGTCGCGTAGCGTGTTTGTCTTGCATAAAATTGTCAACATAAATTCACTTGTCTTTAGTTTTCAACCTGAAAAGAATGCTAGGAAATGTCAACACTAGATTGGTGAGTTTGTAGGTTATAATAGCTATAACTATGTCGTATAAGTCCAAAGCAAAGTCCTTATGTGTGTATTTAAGTATAAAGTAGTAAAGAATACTCATCAAGGGCTCATAACCAAACCTACAACGTACATGACCCATGAACATGAACACGAACACAGACACAAACAACTATATAACATTCACCAAAGGGCACATCCGACTAAGTCAGTTATAGCTAGCATATTGACAACAAGGGTGAGGATGTTAACCTATAAGTACTAACATTACCTCTCCATGGCTCCAACACAAGAGTTAAATGGTTATGAACTACGATGAATTTATGAACATGATCATATAAACCCAAGCAAGTAGTTCCAAACTCTAGCTAATGACTTAACACACCATACATAAATGTCATAATGTACAAAATATAACGGTAAGTTCAATTGAACATTTATAACTCTATAAAACTCACATTCAATTGAACAAAAATTCAATCACAAAAATCATCCAAAAATCACCAAGCTACACAACCAATAGGGTTTTAATAAACTTGAATTTTTGGTATTTCATATTGATTGTTTAGCACCTCCTTGAGCAGGGTTATGCATGTGTGGATATGTTAGAGAATCTACCAAGATTTCATCATCCATATCAACAATTAGTTATAAGATCCGTAAAAGGGGGGGGGGGGGCTAGTTTTCAAAAAACACATATGGTTTGTCTATGTTTCTTGGACCCGGGTAGGGAATCAATGGTAAGATTTTAATCATTAAACATTATATGTTCAAGTTTGCCACTGCTTAAATATTTGTTTAATATGGATATATAAATCCCAATGTATAGGTGTTCGTCATTTCATAGGTGTGTGGCCTAATATTTTATTCTCGTAATTCCTTATAAAACATGCTAGAAAGTCATTGGTTATTGTAGTTATTCCAACAATAAGAAGCACATGAATTCCCCGTTATAACAATTAATCTTAAAAAGTCATAGTATTCCTATTGCAGGCCATAGGTTAATTATTCTCACCAAATCTAATACCGACACCCAATTATATCTGTTTTTAGGTTTATTTTCTTGCGGCTTCTTGTTTTGGATTTGGTTTGATCCCATTCTTTTGTGGCCATGATTACCCCTAGTCGATACATAGTACTACTATAATAAATCAATCACACTTTTTTTTGTTTTAGTAGAATTCTAAGCATTGTCTAGTGCACATAAAAGATTATCCACGATCAATTTGTTACATCATGCATATTGTGTTTGTACATTTATAACTCTTATTATTATTTTTGTATCTCTAAACATATCATATATTATTTTTTATCATTTTCATATCTTTATGCTTACCACATGAGGATATATTGTGAGCAAATGTTTTATTTACAAATAACATTTCATCTCATGTTGCTTATCTATTATCATAAAAATAATGTATTTGTAGTTGTGATTTATGTACGCACGAACACTACATTATCACTATTTTTCACGTTGAGCGTGTTTTCAGTGTTCATATATTCTTTTTTTTGAAAGCTTCTAGAAGTTTTTTCACCTTATTAGTTTAACAATCGATATTAGCAACATAACATTGATGGCCTATCTTGTTTGTTTGTAAAACATTAGCCCTCATAAACAAAGCCTATGTTAGGGAGAAGATTTGACATAATGAATTTAGTAGGGTTCATACTTTTTTTAAAATAGGTTGGTATAAACAGTTAGTAAATTATTTATCTTGATCTTTTATCACCAACTTTTTCTTTCGTTATATCAAGCAATGCAATCAAGACCTGTGACAACAATGATGTATCGTTTTTTTGTAAAGATCAGTCGTTAAAATATAAGATCAAAACAACTACTACTTATGATTAATGTAACATAAGACATGATATTTGGCAATTAAAACAACTTCATGTAAAATGTAATCAACGGCTCTTAAAAGAAAATTAAAACTAAAGCTGTAACGAAATATAATAACTGTTTACAATTGAACATATATGTTAATATTTTTATTATGTAGTTCCCATTTAACTTCCGGACTATGATATTAGTCTAAATAATATATGATCTTTTTTATGCATTAGTGTTTTAAATTAGTTATTATGAATTGTCTTTATTTATGTTTGACTGACAAATGATATTCTATAATGTAATTCACATGGTATATAAAATGCATATCGATTTTGGGAGAAAATACAAATACTTCATATAAATTCAGATCTTTTGATATGAGTTAGGCGAGTTGAATGAACACGAATTAAATTTTGTTAATGTTTGTTCATTAAGGATATGTTATATGCATGTATTACTTACAAACATTTACTGAGCGTGATTTTTATCAATGTTTATTCATTAAGAAAATAAACATATTAATTAGCTGTTTACAAACACTTACTGGAATGTAAACAAACACAAATGAATATTCATGAATATAAACTATTTTATAATAAAAAGTATTAGGCAAAATCCATCAAAAATAAATGAAAGGTGTTGTTGATAAATATGTATAGTTTAACTAGGGTTCATACTTATAAAAATTAAAACACTTAATATAAAATATAAAATATAAAAGCATTTCAATAAACAAATACAAACAAACACAAACAAATATAACGAACAAAACGAACGAACATAAATTAACACATTACTGAACAAACACAAACACATACAAGCAAATCAAACACAAACATATATGAACGAATGTAGTCTTTGTTTATGTTCGCTCGGTTAGATAAACGAAATAATTTTTTAATTTGTATTTGTTCATTTATTAAACAAACAAACATAAACAAAGCTCATGTTCAACAGCTCACAATGTCTTTAGGACATTTTGTTTGTTTGTAGCCACATACATAATTACATTAATCTATCTATTCTAATAAAAGAAAGTTTTAGGTCGCCACTTGTCACAATATTAAGCCTTTTAAATCTAATTTTTGTGCTTCACTCTCTTATTAAATACTTACATTAACTACTAATTATATTATTTAATTTTTTTAAGATTAAAATAATTTTTAATAAATTATGAAATAGTTCTTTTTATAAATTAATTTCTAAAGAAACAATCTTTTATAACATAATTAATTTTTTAAAACATCAAACTTTTAGAAATACAAAATATTTGAAATTAGTGTTTTTAGAATTTAATTTTTTATGAACCATAAAATTTAAAACTGAAAGTTATAATAAGAAAGTTTTTAAAAAATGACATTTTTTAAAACATTTTGATTTAAATTAATTTTGAATTTTGAGAGATATAAAAATTTAAAACAAAAGTTCCAAGAAATTATATCATTGTTTAATTACTTATAGTTTTTTATTTATACTAATTTCAATCATAATCATATTATTATTAATAATTTTTTATTAAATCGTATAATACAGTGGATTTGTTTTAACATGGTACTAGCATTATGCTTTGTATTGGATTTTGCAAGAGTATTAAAAATATAAAATAGTAAGCATTTTTCAGGTGACAAGATGTTGACATCATAACTGTAGGCCAGTCGAAGAAAAGGAATTCCTCTGCTATGAATCTCCCACACCTCCCTCCTATTCAATCTGTAAATGCAAGCAACGTCTTTATTTTTCATTATTTTTATGTTCACTTTATATTCTTTTTAACTTTTATATTCCATCTTCAACCCCACCCCCCCCCCCCCCCCCCCCCCTTCTCTCTCCTGTTTGGTGACCAACTACCCCTTCTTTGATCCAAAAAACATAAAAAATTAACAAGAAAAAACACCCCTTTTGTTAATCATTGTTTCACAAGTGCTAAATCACTTTTGAGGTTGCATAACCTCATCTCTCTGTGGTTTTATGTGTAAAGATTATTTGGCGTTGAAGTTGCTTTACACAAGTCTTGTTGCTCCACCAATTTTCCGATTTAAACAACTCAAAGTTTCAACTTTAATCGAGTGTTATTGCTTCTTTCTACCCCACACCCATCTTCTTCCTATTTCAACCCACATTCTTGAAGCTTGATATCATCATTGTCTGCAAATTTCATAGCTTTTCTGTGTCAACTTCTTGTTTCTAGGGTTTCTTGAAAGTTTTGAGCTATTAATTGAGTCTTTTGAGCAAAACAGACAATCTGTGGTTGTTTTAGGTGATTTGTGCTACAACCCACTTC
Source organism: Flaveria trinervia (assembly GCA_025506515.1). Taxonomy (NCBI): domain Eukaryota; kingdom Viridiplantae; phylum Streptophyta; class Magnoliopsida; order Asterales; family Asteraceae; genus Flaveria; species Flaveria trinervia. The sequence goes on along the minus strand of CM046446.1, from coordinate 57,385,628 downwards.
TTTTTGCTCATGTTTTAGCTAATCTGTTGAGTTATTTGACATTTTTTTCTGTAATTTGAATCTTTTTGGGCAGAGTTTTGTAGGGTTTGAAGAAAATGTCTCAAATGGAAGCAGAAAATGGTGATGGCAAGTCAAAGATGGAAGATTATGAAGTTATTGAGCAGATTGGTAGAGGAGCTTTTGGGGCTGCTTTTCTTGTTCTCCATAAAATTGAAAAAAAGAAGTATGTAATTTTCATTTTCTATTCCCCCAAATATTATTTTCCATTGCAACATGTGATCATCTGTGTGTGTTCTTGTGCTATTTCATAAATCTTGCAATTTCTATGGTTTAGGGTTCCAAATGCGAGTTCATTTTGGGCAACTGTATTCACACATATGCGATTCTTGAAATTTATAGTTTAGTATCTAGTTCTTGATTGTTAATTCCATGTTTTTGAGTTAGTTAAAAAAAGAAAAGGGTGTTCATATGATTAGATTGATGATTATTACTTAATCAGGTTAAAATTTTGCATATTTTTAATTCGTTAAATTGCATAAACATGAATTTACACTGATTCAGATGTGGTGCTTGTGATTTTTAATAGGTATGTTATGAAGAAGATTAGATTAAACAAGCAAACAGAGAAGTTTAAGAAGACAGCACATCAAGAGGTATTTCTTTTGTAGTTCCTGTCAATCAGTTACGACCTCTATACTATAGTTAGATTTGTTTGACTTTACTGAAGTCAAACATGGTTTTTATGAATGTTGATGCATCCAAGTTGTATACCCGAGATCCATTTTACACAAATTGATATAATACCTTCACATTTTAAGAACTACGGGAATATTTGTTACTTATTCAAAACTAAAAATAAGTCATGAGATACTAAAAAACTAGAGGCATTTATGGGAGAAGGACACAGAGGAGGCATGAATCATGTAGCAAAATATTAATATCCGAAAGGATGACATCATGGTGAATTTTAAAATCATAATGTGTTAGACTTCTCTAGACACGAAACTGAGAATTAGGAAATTAGTTGATAGTTTACTTATTTTAATGATATCATTGTACATAAAACTCTAGAAATATTCATTTTATGTTTTTGACTATATAAAATCCATTGAGTTAGGAGTGTGTACTCATGCTAGGCATGCAATTTGACTTTTATGGACACAAATATTTGTATAAAATAAACATTAGATCTTTTTTTTATTACATGGTAGAAACAAGTTGCTAACTGTAGTCACAGACAATAAGTGGTTGTCTTTATCATGGAAGAAAGTTCATGTTAAATGTAGATTTTGAACGATGGTGGTAATATATACTTGAACATATAGTGAGTTGATCCATCCGAAACAAATATAGTAATATCCTAAATATCTCATATAATAGGAGAGGCAATTAAGGTTCAATATGAATATTATTAGTAGAACTTTGGGTTGGAAAAAAATGTGACATTGTAATTAATTTGAAACTAGTACTAACCCCCCGCGTTGTGACGGGGTAAAAATTCATGTCAAGTAGCATCAGTGTCAGTCATACCAGGATCAGTGACCACCAACGGCGAAATGTCTTGTATTAGAAAAGAAATAGAAACAATAATATAAATTAATCAGAAATTAGACACGAAAAGTTCACGCATACGTAAAATATTAAAAAGAATAACTAAATCGATCCAGGACCCGCATATTAGGATAGAGCTGTTAAACGGGAAAAAATAAGCATGACAACGTTGAACCACACTTGCACGTTAGAGCGTGTACACTCTCAAAATTTAGATTGAAATGTAAATGAATAATTTGTAAAAGATGAAATGTATAGGGGACCAAAGTTGAAAGTGAAAAAGTCTAAGAGTTAAATGATAAAAAAATGTAAAAATATTAGGTTTAAAAAATAAAAATTTTAAAAAAAAAAAAAAATAAAAATATTTACAACTTTCAAAGCTCATGGTACAACTAATGCAACCTTAAGTTGATATTTAGTAATATTTAAATATACTATACGGAACTTGTTGCATTTCAAATACTTCTTTTGGTTTAAACTAAAAAATCTTTTATATGTTTTTGTTGTAGATGGATTTGATATCCCGACTCAATCATCCATATGTTGTTAAGTATAAAGATGCTTGGGTTGACAAGGTAATGTGGAATTCTTTTTTATTTAATTTTTTATGTAAATTTCAACATACAAGGGATTAGAAAAGAGCAATTATTTGCAAAATGTAAGGAGAAAGTTTGAGAGATCGTATATGAAGATTATTGGTTTAAGCAATCATGTGTGAATTTTGAATGTTCATGAGTGAATGGACTATTCTACCCTTTGCACAATCAGGTTCTAACTAATTATGTATGCAGAATGTGTAAAATATTTGCATTTTTGGCAACTCCTTAGTCCTTAGATGTGAGAGTACTTGTGATCTCCTTAGTTCCTCTAAACAAGTTGTTCCTCACGTTGCCCTGTGTGTATTCTTGTTTATCATTACATGTCATATCATTTTTTATGAGTCCACAAGCCTATTTGCTCCATTCTTTCACAATCTCCCAATAGACTTCCTTTTATGGCTTTCATAATGTCTCAATAGACCAATTGCATGGTGCCGTCGGCGCCATCTACCATGAGCCTTACCATGTTTAGGTGGCACCACATGGTTGTTGGCAACATGTTCCTCTCAAACCCAACCTATCTGAAAGCTTAACCTTCATGTCAATACCACATCCTATGTTATTAAAATGGGATTGTTAAAAGTTCGACACCATCTCTGAAGTTGGACTTGCATGATCGATTGATCTCTAGTTGAGGACGCCTCTTTGTGTTATATGATGTTACTTGTTAGTGCTATTTAGTACTTACCTTACTAGGCAAGAGATATTTAATGCAGTTGAATAGATTTGTTCATATATAGATGATTCTCAGGAGCCACACTTTATGCTATTAATGCATTTTATGCTACATTACTGGCAACTACAAGCATCCATTACCTCCAGAGTGTTGTCTCACAACGTACTTAGAAGTAGATTATACGCATCGGATAACCTCTATTATGTGTTTTTGGTAGATAACTTAATACTTATTGTTTTGGTCCTCAACAGTGTCATTCTATTATGTCTCGTTATAGTACTGAAGTTAACTATGTAGGATTCACCTAATAGTAAAATATATATAAAAAAGGCTGATCTTTATTTTGTTTTGTAGGTGGGCATATGCATAGTGACAGCTTATTGTGAAGGGGGAGATATGTAAGTAACTTCTTTTGACTTTGAAATTGCAAACTTTTGACTTTATTTTTTTGAGAAGCGTTTGTCTATCTGTCAATATATCTATAATATCTTTAAATATAAAATCAAATCAAATTAATATAGTGGTCCTAATTTGATTTTAAAGATTAATAAAGATAATTATTAATTCTAGCGTAAAACCTTTTCCAAAAATAATAAGTTTGATATTCCGCACAAAAAAATTGTTATAATGATAATAATTCCTTGGTGATTAGGGCGGAGCTTATACGGAAGGCTAGAGGAGCGTATTTCCCAGAGGAGGTTGTTAAATAGAACCTTAAAGTTTTTTCATTTGTTTTTTATATTTGTTAAGTGTACAAAACATATTTATTGTTGTATTTGTCTATGTAGAAACTCTGCAAATGGCTAGCACAACTATTATTGGCATTGGATTATTTGCATACTAATCGTGTCCTTCATAGAGATTTGAAGGTAAATTCGACTTTCTCAATTAAATTTTGTACTTCATCCCAAAATAAATGAAACATACCTCTTTTTGGCAAAACATCAATGGAAGATACCTCTGTGCCCTTGAGTTATAGTATAAAACTTTAAAAAGATCAATTCTGGCCCACATTATTTCCTTTTGCTGAGACATTTCAGACACCTAGAGTCAACACTACAAATATTCTGTTTAACATTGAATTCTTTCACATCCGCAAATTTTAAAACTTTTTTGTTAATTTCAGTGTTCCAATATATTCCTCACAAAGGAAAACGACATTCGTCTCGGTAAGAATGCAATATATTCTCACTAAAAATTTTAAAATTCTATTGGTCTTAATCATTTTTTTGATCTGTTGGGTTTTGCAGGTGACTTTGGACTTGCAAAACTCCTTAACTCAGAAGACCTTGCTTCCTCGGTAAGATACCTTATTATTATAACTATGTCATGTCAAACCTTAAGTTTAACTGCACACCACGTGTAGCATTAAAAGACGGAAAAAATCAAATGACATGAACTAAAGTGGATGAGTCGACATGGATTGTATTTATCTTAAAGATGTTATAAATCGCCAAAAGTCTTTTTAGTGGATGCAAACCCCTAAACCATTCTATTCACGTAGTTAGATTATTATTCTAATTATAATGATTATAATTAACTCATTAAATAATTATGAAGGCTTTTGAAACTAGACAAATTGTTTGTGGGTCATCCGATCCGAACCGGCCTGTTTGACCTGAAATTAGAAGTCAACATTTGTTCTTCTAATCCTTATAAATTTTATGGTGGTTAATATATAGGTTGTTGGCACTCCCAACTACATGTGTCCCGAACTTCTTGCAGACATTCTTATGGTTATAAATCAGATATTTGGTCCCTTGGTAAGAACACAATGATCACATATATATAAAATATTCTTTCACTAACTTTTTGTTTCAGTCATTGTATTTCTATAAATCTTCTTTTCTATACATCTAAGTCATTGAAAGATAGGTCTTCCCCCTCTGTCATCATGTGGACTATTATGTAACATTTGGGTCATTATGTCGACTTGCCTTAAAAGTTTTTCCTGTTTCATGGTCATCAAAATACTATACAATGATCCATACAGGCTCAGCCTTCGTTTGCACACTAGTTTATAACACATTACTGATTTTCATTATATTATATCCAAAATTAATAAATAATATTTTTTGCTCTTTCCATTATTTTAGGTTGCTGCATGTTTGAGATTTGTGCACATCAACAACCATTCAGAGCTCCTGTAAGTTTTATTAAAGCTTTTTTATTATACATTCCTTCCTATATCAGTATCATTTACAAACTTAGTTGTGTCATTTAGGATAGATGTGCCAAAATGGTGGGCTTGGGTAATGGGTCAAATGGTGCCAGGCCAGTTGACCTGAAACACGTTTTCCTCCATATAAATTCATTTTTATAAGTAGTGTGTCATATATGATTACAAACGTTATATTATTTCTATAATATTCTACTTTTTGAAGAAAATGGTTTATGAGGTTTTATGCATCAAAACACACTTGGGGATACCTATTGATCAACTTGACCTGTTTCCCTTTTAACTAACATATATATATATATATATATATATATATATATATATATATATTATATATATATATATATATTTCGTTTGGAGATAAAGTATAACCTAAATCAGTCCATTTATAAGCAAGCGGTCTAAATTGCTGCATATAAGTTGCAACAATTAGAACATGACATCTTGTATCCACAATCCACATACTAGATTAGTTCTTCCTTTTCCTTTAGAATTTTAGTTATATTAGTTGAGATTTTACAAAATTTAACGCAGCTCCTTCTACCTTGTTGAAGTTGCAAAGGCTTCCATTACGAAAATGTTTCCAAATCAAATTTACTTGTTTGACCTTTAATAATATGGTTTCAAGTCTTTACTTTGATCTTTTGAAGGGTATTTTGATATTTAATGCCTTTGACCCCACAGGATATGTCAGGACTTATCAACAAGATAAACAGATCCACCATCTCTCCTCTCCCTATAGTCTATTCTTCAACATTGTAAGTATTTTCTCATCCACAACTAGTTATTTTTCTCCACTATTAATCATAACATCAAAATATTTCGTGAATGATTTAGAAAACAGATCATAAAAACGATGCTAAGGAAAAGTCCAGAACATAGACCAACTGTAAGTCCAAAGCTAAACAACCTTGTGCGTGCGTGTTTCATTCGCTTTTATCTAATTATAATAATTTTGAAATAATTAGGCTGCTGAACTTTTAAGGCATCCACATTACAACCGTATCTTCTTAAATGTCACAACCCATCTTCTGTTTTTCTACCTGTAAAGCCTCCAAGTAGCCCCAGTGATAAAATCCAAAAAAAACATTCTCCCATTAAACTGAATGATGGAAAAGACACACCTGACAGAGAGGTACAGTTTTAAAGCAGAAAGAACCAGTAACAAAGCATGAAGAGAATGGTGACCATGCCATGCCTGTTAGAAGCTTACATAACAACCCATATTCGCAATTCTAGAAGAATCCGAGACCAAGAGGGTGGACCCTACGAGTTATTATAATGATAGTGGGGATACAAGCTGTGAGACAACAATAGTTTGTGACGGTGAGGGACCCGAAAATTCAGATTCTTTAGTACAAAAAGTCAGCACAAAGTCAAGCTCATTAGATCTTTCTAATGGAGAACAAGAAGAAACAAGTCGTCATCTTTTTGAGAAATCTGACAAGGTATTACTGGAAATGACAAAAAAGATGACCTTCTGGAGACTTTTAGCGAAAAGGTTGAATCTTTATATGAAGAAAATATGTCGAATCAAATGGTCATTTATGAGGAGGATACAGAGCAACCAAGAACCTTTGAGCCCAAATCCAAACCAAAACCAGTCGAACCCATCGACCAAGAACCAGACTTGAAGCAAATAGAGAAGAGTGCACCAGTTAACGAACCACAGGACACCAAACATTCCCCATCAAGCGACACCAACTGCAAGACCGAATGGCAAAACCCAACTCAACAAAGAGCTGATGCATTAGAATCTTTGCTTGAGCTATGCGCACGCTTACTAAAGCAAGGGAAACTTGAAGAACTTGCTGCTGTTTTGAAACCGTTTGGTGAAGAAACAGTTTCTTCTAGAGAAACAGCAATCTGGTTAACAAAAAGCCTCATTGGCGCACAGAAACTCGCGGGTGGATCTTGAAATCTTGAATTCATGACTTTTTGAATAGCTAATAGAGTTAGTGTGTGTATCTGTGAATGGTTTTGGGTTGGTAACAAAGAGAATTGTGGAAGAAAATGTGTTTAAAAGAGGATTTGAGTAACTAGTCCTTTGACCTGTGTGGTGGTTGACTCTTTTTTTTAATGTAAATACATGACTACCCTTCACTTTGGCACATAAGGGGCCTGAATTTACTTAATTTTGGTGTATTTGATTGTTGATTTTTTTCTTCTTTGAGTGTTGTACTGTCGTAATGTTGTTTATGGGACATGGTTCATCTTCTTGTTTGCAAATATGTTGTTTATGGGACATAAATCTTCTTGTTTGCATATATGATGTTTAAGGTGAATTGTAATTATTTTTGTTGCTTGTTATGTGATTATTTACCTAGTTGGTGTTTATGGGTCATTATTAGACTTCGCTCTTTGATGCATACCTAGCATTTGGGTATCAGGGTGTAGGTAACCGATGAACTTATTAGATAGAGAATAATATTATACAAGTTAGTTTTGGTATTTATTACATCAAAGTAGTATATTTCTTTGTGTTAATATATAGTTCTTGTTTTATGAATGGTATAATACTAATATACTATAATTTAGTTATTAGTTAGCAGTAAGTTGGAACTTGAAAGGAATCCACTGGTTAAAAGGATTTTTTCTGAGAATAAGCTCATAATAAAATTGTTAAAAAAAACCCATCTATATGGTTGCAAACCATCAGGGTGTCAATCTTGTCGGCCTAGTGGGTTTCGGGTTAGGCGGGTTGGAATATCGAATCCGAACCCGAGCCATGTTGTTATCCAGGTCAAACTTAAACAATAACCTAAACTTATATTAAATCATGTAACCGAACTCAATCCGTTTAACCCACTTTCTTAAAAGCCCAAAATAATCAAATAGTAATTTAATGTCGAGGTACTACTTTTAAATTGCATATACAACGAGACGGCCATTGTTACGGGTTTCAAGTTTAAAATATATGTTTTTGGTAATAAACTTTTTTTTGAAAAACTTTAAAGTGAAATTCGAAACTTAAGTTTTATATTAAAATTTCAAACTGAGAAAAAGACAGAAAGATAATATATAGTAATGCAAAATTTAAAAGAACTATAATAACTTTTATAGCATATATTACTAAAGCGGGTTAACGGGTCAACTGTTTTTAAGCTGGTCAACCTAAACTGTTTTTAAAACAAGTCAATCTGAACTCTATCTGTTTTTAAAACGGGTTGTATTTCCTAACCCAAAATATGTTTTTCTTCGTGTCGAGTTTGTGTTGGGTTTGGATTCATGTCAAAATTGCCACCCTTACAAACTTTCATTAGGATCACTTTAGGTTATGTTATATGTTATTGTTTAAAAATTAACATAAAACTCATAAACTTTACATACTATGCTTTTATATCAAGTGAGACTTGAGCCTTAAATTGTTTGGTTTGCCATAGGCACATAATGATGCGATTAAGCTATGTGTTATACTCCCGTTAAGGAGTGGGTGTGTGACGTGAGGCATGGATTGCTAGGGCATGGATTGCTAGGGCGTGGCCTTCCATGGCATGACCATAGTCATGCGTTGGGTTCTCTATCACTTCAAACTATTTTTTCCCTCCAATCAAAACTCTCCACCACATCCGTTCAAACTCATTAACCAATACATAACTTTAGTGAGTACAGTATTTCTATACCCATTGTCTACGTGATAGCTATGTAACTATATTTTTACTCACACTCACTAAAGAATAACAAATAATCTTAGGGTCAAATGCCCTTTAATTTATAAGAGAACTTAAAATAATTCATTTTTTTTAAATTGTAAGAAATTTGAAATCAAAACCTGGATAATCTGAGAGATGATGAATAACACTTTCAAATCAAAATTCTTTGGTGATTCACCCGAATATCTTAATCGGACAGAACAAAAATTTGATCAAATTCTATGTATGATACTGTGTGTGTTTTTGTGAACTAGGAGAAGAAAAATCATGAGTGTTTATGATCAAAACGTCTTCAATTTTATTTTCAGGAGATTGGGATCGAACCGCCAAACTATGGTTTTCATTTTAAAATCAAATGGCCTAAGAATTGCATCTAGGGCTCCGCCCCTTGGAAGGTTTGCAGGATTGATATTGGTCACTCAACACTAATGCTTTCTCTCAAACTTACTGAATCACACTTGGTAAGATGATACAAAATCCCTTTAAGAGTTGATAATAATATATTAAGTAATCAAAGCACAAGAAGATAAATTTTCAAAATACTTGTATATATTACTTTTGAACTCAAAGTATTACAAGACTCTTACGAGCATGTTACATGAGTTACAATAAGAAACTATATATACTACTAGCCATAGACAGATATACTTTGATACCAGCTAGAAACCTATTACTAAAGCAAATACTACATTGCTAAAGATAAGAATGACATGTCCAAAACTTACCTTTTGTCACCAACTAAAGTTGGTAACTGTACTAACTGATAAAGAATGAATAATGGAATAAGGTATGGTTAACTACATGAGCGTGGGAAAGCACCATGTAGTATCTCAGAGATTTGTCGCGGAGTGTTAGAGGGATCATACTTATGTCCACTGGTTCATAGTAAGTTCTTCCGAAAGTTAATTGGCTTCGGAAGAACAAGTTCTTCCGAAGCCACTTATATTTCGAAAGAGGCTACTTCTTTCGAGGCTTGAGACATTCTTCAGGTCTTCATCCATTGAAAGTCATTATCTTTAATTTTTCTAAGTTTGAACTTCGAAAGAAGCAGTGGCGGAGCTTGAACACTCCTGTAGGGGGGGGGGGGGGGGGGGGCGGGGGCGAGATTATTTTTTTAGGGGGGCGAACTCGAGTTTTATATAAAAAAATACACTATCGAGCCAAAAATTTACACTACCGGTGAAAAAAAGAGGGGGGCGCCCCCCCACCCGGTCCCGACTATGCTCTGCCCCTGGAAAGAAGGAAGACTTTATCTTTGGAAGTTGGAGTTTCTCTTCGGAAAGCTCTATTAGACTTGACCTTCGAAAGTTCAACATTTTCCTTCGGAAGTCCTTCATCAGTTGCACCAAAATTTTCTAAGTGTTTGTTTTGGTTGCACCAGCCTTTCTTGATCCAACAAACTCCCACTAGGCTGATGCTACCAAAACCTCACTTGTTTTCACTTCTCAAAACTTTCAGCACCAGGGAGAGAAGATATTTATCTGCCTTTTTGTTCTTCCCAGAAGTGGTGCTGAGAAGTTTGTACAAATCATTCATATGACAGGAGATCCAGTCTGTCACTTTGAATGATATACAACCTCTGTTGTGTCCCTCTGAAAAGAGTTAGTTGACGAGAGCTGTACTCATACTCTCATCTAACTATAGACTCCAATTCAGGACCTTCAACCATTTGAAGAAAGGCTTTGCCTTTGGTTGCTGATCCTTCTTTTTCATCTTTCTCTCTCAGCTTCAACTCTTCTTCAATCTTGGCCCTTGGAGTAAGCTCGGCCAGATGAAGACTGCTCAGATGATTTCTGATGTGAGCATGTTGGATCTAGAAAGGCTGGTGCAACCAAAACTAAACACTAAGACTATTTTGGGTGAAACTTATAAAGGACTTCCTAAGCAAAGTATGGACTTCCGAAGGAAATGGAATTCTTCCGAAGACAAAATGCAAGATCATCTTCCGAAGGAAAAGCTCCAACTTCCAAAGACAAAGTCTTCTTTTCCGATGTTCAAAACTTAGAAGAATTCAAAGACAATGACTTCCGAAGTAGAAGTCCCCAAGCCACGAAAGAAGCAGCCTCTTCCAAAGTAAAAGGCTTCGGAAGAACTTGTTCTCCCGAAGCTAATTAACTTTGGAAGAACTTGTTCTTTTGAAGCTAACTAACCTTCGGAAGATGTAGCTATGAACCAGCAGACATAAGTATGGTCTCTGACACCCTGCTGCAGACCTATGATACTACATGGCATTTTTCCAAAAGGCCATGTAGTTGACCATACTTTATTCCAATGCTTACCTTATCTGTTAGTATAGTTTCCAACTTTAGTTGGTGACAAAAGGTAAGTCATGGACATGTCATGACTACCATAACTTAGATAAGACATTATCTAAGATGCCTTAACTGTAGCTTTGTAGTATGTGCTTTAATTATAGGATTCCAGCTGATATCAAAGTATAACCAATTGTAGGTGATATTATATATAGTTTCTCATTGTTACTCTTGTATCATGCTTGTAAGAGTCTTGTAAACTTTGAGTTGAGAAGTAATATATACAAGTACCTTGAAAATTATTTTCTTGTGTTCTTAAGTTACTTATTATATTATAATCAACTCTTTGAGATATTCTGCTACATCAAACTGTGTGTGTATTAAGTGAGTTTGAGAGAAAACAAAGTGTTAAGTGACAAAAACCAATCCTCTAATTGGTATAAGAGCTATTTAGGCTCTTGATTGTGTGATCTTACCATCCAAATCAACTTATTTTTCACTCCTCTTCTCACCACACTCTAAAATGACCCTTATTTAGAAATCTAAAGTTGAGATGGGGACGATGACCAAAGCACCCATCATCACCCCTGAAAACTTTAGACAATGGAGTAAACGTATAGAAGGTTTCATCAAGTACCTTGATGGTAGCATGTGGTTATCTATCGTCAATGGTCCCTATAAGCTCAAGGTTATAACACCAGGAGGAAATGGTGCCATGATTGAGAAGGCTATTAAAGACTATTAAGATGAAGACCGGAAGAAGATGGACATAGATAGCAATGCTATGACGGCTCTTATGACTGCTATACCTAACTTCATCATGTGGGGTTTGAGCATTGCAAGTTAGCCAAAGAGCTATTGATGCATTGTCACAAATGTACTCTAACTCCAATGACTCCAAGAAAGATTCACTCAAGCAACAGTTTGAGAACTTTACCTATTTTGCTGGAGAGACCCTTAGCCAACCATACTTTAGGTACATGGATCTTATTGCTTCCCTTTAGTCTGTGGGATTGCCATTGACTTGAGAGATCTCCCAAGGAAATTCATGAGTGCACTTCCAAATGAGTTGACATTCTAGCGTGTCTCCATTAAAAGGACAGAGAATCTGAATTCCCTCACCATGATTGAACTATACAACATTCTTGATGGATACAGTGTATAGATGGAAAACAAGAGGGGCCATCTGATGAGCAGACCCTCAAGCCTTCCTGCTAGCAACGCTTTAATAGTTGCTGAAGGCTCAGGACCCACCCAACCTCAACAGTACCTGACTTACTCGCAGCAGCCATCCTGTTCTTCAGGACCCTACATAACATTTCTTGAGACTCTAAGGTCTTAACAGGCTCTGCAAGGTTCTTTCTAGGATAGTTGTGCCTTTGTTTTAGGAAGTGGGTACTCTGGTGATCATCAGTTTTGCTTTGATGATCTAGAGTACTTCACCCAGATGATGTGGAATACATGGATATAGTCCAACAAATGGCTCTGCTTACCTATAAAGCAAAAAAGTTCTTTAAGAGAACTGGAAGGCAATTCCCTCAAAACCCAGCTAGCAGCAAGTTTGGGTTTGACAAAACCAAGGCAAAGTGTTACAACTATAACCAACTTGGTCATTTTGCTAGGGAATGCAAGGCTCCCAAGTCAAATCTAGGAACCTCTCATGCCTCCTCATATGCCTCCACACCAAAAGCCCCTAGGAAGTCAACTGAAATAGTAGTTGTAGCTTAAGAAGTTGACTGGAGCTTCATGGTCCAGGATGTGACTCCTGCTCAAGCACTCATGGCTGGAACAGATGACAACAAGGTATATGAACATCTCTGTACTCTAGCTTGTATTGCCAAGGTAAAATTGTATCAGGACTGCAATATGGAAATTAAATATGATATTGAGTTTTTAAATATACTAAAATCTGACTTTAAAAGAGCTGAATCTAACTATCAAAAAAATTGAAGAGTTAGAGAAAACTATGTCTCTTTTAAAACATGAACACACAAACTACAAGACTCAAATAAAGAATTTAATATCTAAATTGTTTGAGGCTCAAGCCCAGCTTGTCACAGCTGGGGCTCAAGCCAAGAAGCATGCTATCTCGGAGCAAAACTTCCAAGCCATCCTTGCATCATCCTCTCACTTAAAACTTTGTTATCAAAACAAAGGTGGGTTGAGGACCAATGAAATTGCTCCACCATACTCTTATGAGTTTATCTGACAACCAAGGTATGGTACTGAAGAGCAAGAGGTCCCATCTGCTAACTTACCTTCTCATGAGTCAAAGAGTGATGCAAGTGTGGAGACCATCACAAGGAAGATCCAGGTAGACCCTACCCCTATTACCAGTGATGACCAACCTCTTACCACCAAATCCAGAAGAAACCGGGTTAAGGTAGCCAGAAAAACTATCAAGAAAATGGCCAAGTCAAAGCTGAAAATTGACCCAAAGCAAAAAGGTGTGTTCATCTCAGTTGGATTCCAGGTAGTAGGAACTTCTGAACCTGAAAAATGTGTAGTACCAGCACACCTATCCAACAAAAGGATCAGAAGGGAAAGGGAAAGATTGCTATTAAAGACAAGAAGAACAAGAAACAACAGCCTTCACATTCCTAGAAAATTAACATTGCATGCATAATGTGTGGCCTGCAAAATCACATGGTCAAATATTGTTATTACAATTCTACTAGCACACATTATACAAATAATGTTAAGAAAGAAGGAGTTAGGGAAGGTTTCTCATTTGGACCCTATCAAATGGTCCAAGATGTCTCAATATCCTTTTGATAGTATTTACATGAGATTCTTTAGGATTAGCTTGATATCTGGCACACACACAAACACCAAACATAATGTCAGGCCTACTGGTTATTAGATACATAAGTGAACCGATCATAGATTGATAGTGAGTCTGATCCACTGATTTGCCTTCTGGATCAGGTCCAATCTTCACTTTAGTATCTACAGGAGTTTTGATAGACTGACAGTCAGCAAAGTGAAAATTCTTCAACATTGTTTCCACATATTTTGATTAATTATGAATATTCCATCTACTGTTTGTTGGACTTGCACCCCTAGAAAGAATGTGAGTTCCCCCATTGCACTTATTTGAAATTTTGAATGCGTAAGGTCTTCAAAGTCTTTACAGAGTTGTTTGTTTTTTGAGCCAAATATGATATCATCCATATAAATCTGGACTGGAAACATGTCTTTTCCGCTTCTCTTTCTTAGAGAGTCTGATCAATCTTTCCTCTTTTATATCCATGTTCAAGAAGGAAAGATGATAGAGTCTCATACACTTTCTTGGAGCTTGCTGAAGACCATATTGTGCTTTTTCAAGCTTGTACATCATAGAGTCTTATTTGGGAGTTAGGGAAGAAGTTAGACAAGGAGTTAGGGAAGGTTTCTCATTTGGACCCTATCAAATGTTAAGGGAAGGAGTTAGGGAAAGATTGCTCAAGCTTCAACAAGCTCATCCTTTATGATCAACCAAGGGATGGAATGGAAGATCAATGTAGATGCTGCAACCCAAACCTCCTCTTCACAATCACTTATTGAACCCCCATGCATTAACTTTAGTTTAATACTATGAATAAATTGGTTAAAAGTAACTTGGTACATAGTTTTCCTAAAAAGAAATTTTTCTACAAAGATAACTGTGTTGCATGCTTGAAAGGGAAACAACACATGACATCTCATAAATCCAAAGTTGTTAACTCTATCACCATCCTATTACACTTATTGAACATGGATCTTTCTGGTCCAACAAGTATAATGAGCATTGGAAGGAAATCATATTGCCTTGTGATGGTTGATGATTTTACAAGATTTACATGCATATTCTTTTTAAGAACTAAGGATGAAACTACTGAAACTTTAAAATCTTTTATTCTAGAAGAAGACTGCATGGCATTCTTCCGAAAGAAAAATGGCTTCGAAAGATAAAGCTGTGAAGACTCAAAAGGCCAAGAGAGTCCCCTTGAAACCATCCCAGAAGAAGACTGCTTCGGAAGAAAAGGTGGTGAAGGCCTCTTCCGAAAAGAAAGAAGCTTCAGAAGAATGCCATGCTGCTCAAGCTTCAACAAGCTCATCCTTTATGATCAACCAAGGGATGGAATGGAAGATCAAAGAAGATGTTGCAGCCCAAACCTCCTCTTCACAATCACTTATTGAACCCCCATGCATTAACTTGGTTTAATAAAATCCTCATTGGAAGAGCCCAAGACCAACAGGGCTTGGGTTTCCAATAAAAACTAACTTTTTTCCCACCTTATGTGCAGGGGCATCCATATGACAAGAACAATAATGTGTGGATTGTAGATAGCGGATGCTCCAGGCATATGACTAGGAACAGATATCTCCTTCAACAATTTCAACATTTTGATGGAGGTCCTATTCAGTTTGGAGGTGAGGCCAAAGGATACATTTCTGGCAGAGGGAGTGTATCCAATGGAAAGTTAAAGGTTGACAAAGTACACTTTGTCAAACAGCTTGAACACAATCTTTTAAGTGTTTCTTAATTCTGTGATCAAAAGCACCAAATGCTTTTCACAGAACATGAGGCATTATGTAAGATTCTGTGTGTGCCCAAGACACTTAGAATATTGATGTGGTTAGTACGTTATGATCCAAGTCGGGTTATACCCAACAACAAGCTTAACAAACACCTATTAATATCAATTACATGATATAATTGAATATTAACACCAATTTAGAAAATGGGTTTTCTAAACAAGTTGCAAATGAGATGGACAATTTATTAGGATATTTTGTTCAATAATATTATTTGTAATGCTATTTAAATTAGTTGAATAACATTACAAATTAATAATGGTAGTATATATATATTTACAATTAAATGGGTTAGTTGTATACATAATATATCTAGTTAAGGGCTAGTTAACATTTTATTGTGTTATAAAATGAGAGGGAACTCTCATTTTGAAAGAGGTTGGCCGCCCCCCTCTTGCATTGCCATTGGACCTTTGTGTTCTTGAAAACACAAAGGGCTTAACTAGTCACACACACAACCATTATTCAGGTTTTTTGCATCCAACTATCTCTCTCTCTCTCTCTCTCTTTCTCTCTCAAATTTTCGGAAATTAGGCAGTAAAAGGGAGGTCTTTGAGAGCTGATTTGTGGTGTTCTCCCTAACAAGAAGAGTGTTTGAACACAAGCTTGGGGTATACAAGCTTGAGGAGGCCTTCTTGGACTCTTGGCCGGATTCACAAGCATTCTCAACCCCTTTTTCTTTGGGCGATTTTTCTGCAGAAAGGTAGATGTATTCACAGCTCTATGTAGCTGTGATTTTATGTACGTTTCTTCATGTTCTTAGCTTGATTATTCACATAAATGATCCTTTGGTTAATGGGTTTGCTTCTTACACTTATATGGACATCTAAGAACATGTATTTTTCAGCTTTAAAAGTGTTTAAAAGTTATATATATATATATCCGCTGCGTTTTATGAAAAGTTTAAATGGTTAAACTACGTTTCATGCTCTTGCAAACCCAACAATGGTATCAGAGCCGGTTATGTGGATGTCTTGCTAGTTTTGTTCTTTAAAATTGGTTTTAAAGGATGGATATAAACCGGTTTGGGGCTGTTTTTTTTCTGTTTTGTTGAATCCCATCTTTCAAGGTCATATTATACATGCTTATAGTTAAATCTTGAAAGATATATACATATGTTGTTTTGTTGTGTTGTTTGGACAACATCTAAACCCAAATTTTTAGTTTATGTTGGCTGAAAATTCATGGGTTTTGTGGGGATTCATCATTTTATTTTAATGATATGTTGGATGTTGATTATGTGCATAACCTAGCCATGACCCTATGTTGATTTGGTTTGGAATGGATGGTTGATTTTGGTTGTTTTACATTTGGGTTGTAATATTATTCTTTTGTGTTTTTCTTTGAGATGTAATTTATTTATTCATTCATTTGAAATGTAATAGATAGATTAAGTGCAATTCCTTTATTAGAAAATTTGTATTAGGATATAAATTTTGTATATGGAGATGCACTAGAAGGAAGCACAAGAGGAAGACACAAAGAGAAAGACTTGGAGCATATGGATGCAAGTTCAAGTGGGATCTATAAAGACCTTAAATTTTGTGTTACATTCAACCCTTAGGAAAGACCACATGACCACACTTGTGATGGCAAACAAGTGTGGTCACAATAGTAGCTATGGTTATGCATATATGTTGTTTTGTTTTATGCTTGGTTGATTGTTTATTGTTTGATTGTTTGGTTGATGTTTTGACATGCATAAACAACTAATTAATAAACATAACAATCTGAAAATTGATGGTTCTTAAAGGCCAATAAAAGTTATTAAAATGGTTTAATGATTTTAATGATTAAAATTGGTTTTAATCAAAGGACCATAGGGTACCTTGTATTTGAAAGCATGCAAATACAAGTACATAGAGTTTTCTAAACTACTATTATGTAACCTCTAAATATTCCAAAACGAGATCACACCGTCCTTTTACACAACACTTGAGTCACTTGGGAACTCTTAGTGGGATAAAGGTCACCTAACCATTTTGAGGGAACTTGTGATTTGAGGTGAGAATGCATTACTTATGGGATAAAGGTCACCTAACCATTTGTTTTGGCAAGCTCACACGTGGGTGTAAGTAGGATGTCTTGATTTGCAAACCATGTTAAATGGATCACCTACAATGTGGTTTCCAAATGGTGTTGATGGGATTTACATGCCGACTTTACATATGATGTTCAAGAGTCGATCCCATACCTCTAGAAGTTGCAAATGGTTGCAACCGTCAATCGTTGACCACCTTATTAATTTAAATCGTGGGATAAAGGTCACCTAACCATAATTTAATGTAATGTTGGGTTCTAGATTTTAATATAATTGACCTTAATAGGCATTAATTATTAAAATTGACAATATCGAAAATACTAATAAAAAACTTTGTTTAATTTTGTAGATGGCCTCTAATAATGATAATTCCGATAACTCATCCGCGTCCAACCAATCTTTACGAGCGATCCTCCAAAAGGAACGTCTAATCACAACAACTTCATCGATTGGTATCGAAACTTGAGAATCGTTCTCAAGCAAGAGAGAAGATCGTACGTTTTAGACGACCCTATCCCCGATCAACCTAGCGAGGATGATGAGGAGGCTTCAATGATTGGCTAAAGTACACTGAGGACTCCGTCCAAGTGTCTTGTCTCATGCTCGCAAGCATGACTCCGGATCTCCAAAAGGAGTATGAACACCACGGGGCTTATGACATGATAACCCAGCTGAAGGAAACGTTCCAACAACAAGCAAGGGTTGAGCGCTTCGAAACGGTTCGAGCACTCCATGCATGTCGTATGGACGACAACCAATCTGTTTCATCTTATGTACTTAAGATGAAAAGTCACATTGATCGCCTCGAGAGGCTTAATTGTCCCGTCTCGAAGGAATTGGCCACGGATTAATCCTTAATGGCCTTACCAAGAGGTTCGAGACATTCGTGTTGAACTACAACATGAATGCATGGGACAAAAGCATTGGTGAACTTCACTCAATGCTCAAAACGGCCGAGGCGGCCATGGGTAAAAGGGTTTTACCCGTTCTCACCATCAATGAAGGTGGGAACAACAAAAGGCCTCGTCCCGCACCCAAGGCAAAGGTTGCCAAGGGTAAGGGACTTGCTTGGGGAAAAGGGAAAGGGGTGGCAAGGGTGCCACCCAAACCACAAGAGAAGAAGCAAAAGGTTGCTACAAATGACCCATGCTTCAAGTGTGGGGAGATTGGACATTGGGCAAGGAATTGTCCTGTCCATCTCCAAGAGTTGAAAGCCAAAAGGGATGCCGGGCAGACCTCAGGTACAATATACATGATTCATATTGATCTTAATGTTACATCTTCAAACACATGGGTATTGGATACGGATGTGGAACTCACATTGCAATTTGTTGCAGGGGTTCACAAGAAGTAGGGACTTCAAACAAGGGGATGTTAGCTCTTCATGGGAAATGGAACTAAAGTCTCAGTTGAAGCTCGTGGGGACTACATCCTAAAACTTCCAAGTGGTTTGGAAGTTATTTTGAAGAATGTTTTGTATGCTCCTAGTTTGACTAGGAACATTATTTCTGTATCCCAATTAAGACATTATGATTATGTATTATCTTTTATTGAAAATGATATCATGTTTCTTTAAATGATATGTTCTATTTTAAAGCTATTCCAATTAATGGTATTTATGAATTGGTTCATGAAAATACTTTAAATAGTTCATTGTACCATACTAACACCAAAAACTCAAGTTGGACATAAGTAATACCTATCTTTGGCATTGTCGTCTTGGTCATATAAACAAGAAATGTTTACAAACACTTCAAAAGAATGGTCTTTTAAAAACAATGAATGTGATTCATTTGATGTTTGTGAGTCTTGTTACAAGGAAAGATGACTAAGGCACCCTTTAGTGGAACTACCAAAAGGGCAAAAGATCTATTAGGAATCATACATTAGGATGTATGTGGTCCTTTTAAGCCAATGACTAGGAATGGTGAAAGATACTTCATTACCTTTACCGACAATTATAGTCGCTATGGGTATGTGTACTTGTTAAGACACAAAGACGAAGCTTTTGAATGTTCAAAATCTTCAAAAATGAAGTAGAAAATCAAATCAACAAGTCATTAAAATTCTTCGTACCGATAGAGGAGGTGAATACCTAAGTGATGCCTTTCAAGATCATCTTAGGACTTGTGGGATTGTCTCACAACTCACTCCACCTGGAACACCACAACATAATGGTGTGTCTGAGAGGAGGAATCGAACCTTATTAATATGGTCCGATCTATGATGGCTAGAAGCACATTACCTCTATCATTTTGGGGTTTCGCTTTGCTCTCCGCGGCCGTATTCTAAATATGGCCCCAACCAAAAAGGTGGAAAGGAACCTTTTGAGATATGGCATGGAAGGGTTCCATCCCTATCATACTTAAGGGTTTGGGTTGTGAGGCTTATGTTAAAACTCCCACCCCAAACAAATTGGAAGTCCGATCCACCAAGTGTATCTTTATTGGATATCCTAGAGATTCTATGGGATATTATTTCTATGATCCACTGGAACAAAAGGTGTTTGTTGCCAGAAAGGGTGAGTTCTTAGAAGCAAAGTTCCTTATAGAAGGAGCTGGCAGTAGAATAGTGGATCTTGAAGAGGATCAAGAACCACAACCCGATATACGTTTGGTTGAAAGTAGCACTCAACATGAGGATGTTGAGGATGATCAAGGGGTTGATAAATACCACAAGACGTTCGCAGAAGTGTGTAGAATTAGTAATCCACCTGAAGATACGGATTTTTCATGGATGGATGCTATGTGGTAGATTCTGATGAACCAAACACATACCATGATGCAAGGTCCAATACGGATTGTGACAAATGGCTTGAAGCCATGAACGTTGAGATGCAATCCATATATGACAATCAAGTATGGGACTTGGTTGTACCCCTCTTAACTCCAAAATAGTTGGAAGTAAGTGGGTTTTTAAGAAGAAAACGGATATGCATGGAAACTTGGATACTTATAAAGCTAGACTTGTAGCAAAGGTTTCACTCAAACTCAAGGGGTTGATTATGATGAAACCTTCTCACCTGTTGCGATGCTAAAGTCTATAAGGATATTGTTTGCCATAGCTGCTCATTATGATTATGAGATTTGGCAAATGGATGTCAAGACCGCTTTCCTAATGGATACCTTGAGGAAGATGTCTATATGGTTCACCTGAAGGTTTTGTCGATCCAAAACATCCTAATAAAGTATGTAAGTTAAGAAAAATCAATCTATGGATGAAACAAGCATCGAGAAGCTGGAATCACCGTTTTGATGAGGAGTCAAGAAGTTTGGCTTCATCAAAAACGCTGATGAAGCTTGTGTGTATAAGAAGGCTAGTGGGAGCTCAATAACTTTCCTAGTATTGTATGTTGATGACATACTACTATTTGGAAATGACATTCCAACTTTGGAAGGTGTAAAAACCTGGCTGGAAGTTGTTTTTTCATTAAGGATCTTGGTGAAGCCGCCTATATTCTGGGAATAAAGATCTACAGGGATAGATCAAAGCGGTTGATTGGTTTGAATCAAAGTGCATATATTGATAAGATCTTGAAAAGGTTCAATAGGAGAACTCTAAGAAAGGCACCGTACCTATTCACAGAGGAACGATATTAAGTACGACTCAATGTCCGAGCTCAAAGGATGAGCAAGATAAAATGAAGGCAATCCCATACGCATCTGCTATTGGATCCATCATGTATGCAATGATATGCACTCGACCGAACGTGTCATGCGCCTTAAGCATGACAAGCCGTTACCAGCAAAATCCTGGAAACAGTCATTGGATGGCTGTTAAGAACATACTTAAGTACTAAGGAGGACAAGAGATATGTTCCTGATCTATGGATCTGGTGACGAGGAACTCGTAGTAAAAGGTTACACGGATGCGAGTTTCCAAACCGATCGTGACGATTCACGATCACAATCGGGATACATTTCATTCTGAATGGAGGAGCTGTCTCTTGGAAGAGCTCCAAGCAGGATGTGGTGGCTCTATCAACTACAGAATCAGAATACGTCGCCGCCTCATTGGCAGCTCAAGAAGCTGCATGGTTAAAGAAATTCATTTCCGATCTAGGGGTTGTCCCTTCCATTCAGGACCCCCTAGAGATCTTTTGTGATAACGAGGGTGCGATTGCTCAAATCAAGGAACCCCGTGCTCATCAAAAGACTAGGCATATTGAGCGGAGATTCAACTACATACGAGATGAAGTTGAAAAGGGAAAGATATGTATTCGCAAAGTTCACACGGATCAAAACATTGGGATCCTCTCACAAAGCTCCTTGAAAAGGCAAAGCATGAAGGTCATACTTGTGCCATGGGACTTAGATTTCTAGTGATTGGATTTGATCTGCAAAATTTGTATTTGGATATATGGAACTCTTTATTATTTGAATATATTATTTGGTCATAATGTTTCAATTAATGTTCCAATTAGCATGTTTAATCCATGAGTAAAATGTTTACTCTAAATGTCCGTAATCGTCCATACTTGTGGGAACAAGCATGATAGTAAGATTATTATGAACTTGGATTGTTGATATTCATAAGGATGAATATAGAGCAATGAGTTGCTACAAAGGTCATAGATATTTGTGGGACACAAATATTGGACTAACCCGCATCTCAAATTTTACTACATGGAATCTTATTCATTGATCATAAGTATATTTGAGTAAAGGCAAATATCATTTTGTATCCTCCGACCTGAGATACATTGGGTTTTGATATTCACTAAGTGTCATACCTTGAGCTAATTCTTCACTATCCTGAAATAGTGGACAGTACACAAGAGTGTGTTCAGATATGACACGAGGTGTTTGTGAGAGAAACATATGTAGTCAAGATGGAATTTGTTTCTCTTATTCGTTGAGAGTTAGATGTCTAAGGCCTGATAAGTTAAATCAACAAGAGATGATCATTCTATGTTCTTGGATTTAACATGACATCTGTAACAAAAGGATAGATGATTGATTCACCTAAATCATTCAAGTAAGTACTTGAAAAGGGGATGATGTTATTGAATGGCTATAAGTCATACATATTAAGGGTAGTAAACCGTTGTTAGGCGGTATTTACTGCTTGCATCAATCTTCTATGAATCTTGGGCAAGTGGGAGATTGTAAGATTCTGTGTGTGCCCAAGACACTTAGAATATTGATGTGGTTAGTATGTTATGATCCAAGTCGGGTTATACCCAACAACAAGCTTAACAAACACCTATTAATATTCAATTACATGATATAATTGAATATTAACACCAATTAGAAAATGGGTTTTCTAAACAAGTTGCAAATGAGATGGACAATTTATTAGGATATTTTGTTCAATAATATTATTTGTAATGCTATTTAAATTAGTTGAATAACATTACAAATTAATATGGTAGTATATATATATTATACAATTAAATGGGTTAGTTGTATACATAATATATCTAGTTAAGTGGCTAGTTAACATTTTATTGTGTTATAAAATTGAGAGGGAACTCTCATTTTGAAAGAGGTTGGCCGCCCCCCTCTTGCATGCCATTGGACCTTTGTGTTCTTGAAAACACAAAGGGCTTAACTAGTCACACACACAACCATTATTCAGGTTTTTTTGCATCCAACTATCTCTCTCTCTCTCTCTCTCTTTCTCTCTCAAATTTTCGGAAATTAGGCAGTAAAAGGGAGGTCTTTGAGAGCTGATTTGTGGTGTTCTCCCTAACAAGAAGAGTGTTTGAACACAAGCTTGGGGTATACAAGCTTTAGGAGGCCTTCTTTGGACTCTTGGCCGGATTCACAAGCATTCTCAACCCCTTTTTCTTTGGTCGATTTTTCTGCAGAAAGGTAGATGTATTCACAGCTCTATGTAGCTGTGATTTTATGTACGTTTCTTCATGTTCTTAGCTTGATTATTCACATAAATGATCCTTTGGTTAATGGGTTGCTTCTTACACTTATATGGACATCTAAGAACATGTATTTTTTCAGCTTAAAAGTGTTTAAAAGTTATATATATATATCCGCTGCGTTTTATGAAAAGTTTAAATGGTTAAACTACGTTTCATGCTCTTGCAAACCCAACACATTATCCTCAAACCTGGGATGACCATTCCTCCGAAATGGTGCTTCTTAGATCTCCCAGGAAAGGGGATATGTACAAGCTGGATATGAACTATGCTTCCCCACTGGAGAAGTATCATGCTTTCTTTCCAAAGCTGATGGTGATGAGTCAACACTATGGCATAAACAAATGTGTCATGTAAATTTAAAACTATGAATAAATTGGTTAAAAGTAACTTGGTACATAGTTTTCCTAAAAAGAAATTTTTCTACAAAGATAACTGTGTTGCATGCTTGAAAGGGAAACAACACATGACATCTCATAAATCCAAAGTTGTTAACTCTATCACCACCCTATTACACTTATTGAACATGGATCTTTTGGTCCAACAAGTATAATGAGCATTGGAAGGAAATCATATTGCCTTGTGATGGTTGATGATTTTACAAGATTTACATGCATATTCTTTTTAAGAACTAAGGATGAAACTACTGAAACTTTAAAATCTTTTATTCTTAAAATAGAAATCAAAGTGATCACAAGGTAAAAATAATTAGAAGTGATCAAGGGACTAAGTTTAAGAATCAAGTTCTTGACTCATTTTAAAACTCAAAAGGTATTGACAAACAATATAGTGCTCCTAGAACTCCCCAACAAAACGATGTTGCTGAGAGGAGGAACATGACTGTTATTGAGGCTGCTTGGACTATGTTAGCTGATTCAAAGCTGCCTCTTACTTTCTGGGCAGAGGCAGTCATCACTGCATGTTATATGTAGAACAAAGTTCTGGTAGTTAAGCCACATGGAAAAATCCCTTATGAGCTATGGAACAAGAGGCCACCGTTCATTGTCTTTCTAAGGTCCTTTGACAGCAAGTGTACCATACTTAACAAAAAGGACAACTTGGAAAATTTTTTGAGAAGTCGAATGATGCTATCTTTGTTTGATATTCCTCCAACTATATTGCTTATAGAGTTTATAACATCAAAAATCAACAATTTGAGGAATCATCTAACATTGTTGTTGTGAATCCAAGGATCGCAATCAGGAATTATTAGTGTTGGTTGAAAAAACAAGTCAACGTTTGCGGAATCAACGTTAACTTGGTTTAATTGTTTTTATTAATTTCAATATCAATAATGGTTTAAGAGTGAAAAGACACAATGAATGTAACATAATAAATGATCGAACAAATATTTAATTCAAATGTATTTCATTAAAAGATAAATGAACAAATGATATTGATTTTGATGATGTGACGGCTGTTAGGGTTTTGGTTTGTGTGATTTGATTTGATGTTTGGTTGTAATGTTAGTGCTTGGATGATTTTCGTCTCGGTCATCGCCCCCTCTTTAATTCGAAACCTAGGATCCATATTTATACACAAAAATGTTCCTGTTAAGGAAACACCGGAGCTATTGGGATTTGAATAGTTTCTGTTAAGGAATCATCGGATTTCTTGGGATTCACATAACTTCCTTTTTGACTTGTTGACTTGTAACACTTGCATTATTAGAATACAAGCGTCTGGACTCTGCAAGAAAAGTCTTCCGTAGATGATTGTTCTTTCGAAGCAAACTTGTTCTTCTGTAGCAAACTTGTTCTTCCGCAGGAAACTTGTTCTCCGAAGCAAACTTATTCTTTCGCAGCAAACTTGTTCTTCAGAAGCAAACTTGTTCTTCCAAAGCAAAATTGTTCTTCAGATCTGGTTGTTCATCCGTAGAAGATCTTCAGATGTAATTTACTTGTAAGAAACATATCTACGGAAGAACAAAATGTTCAACCGTAGATGTTTCTTACACTTATAATGTTTTACCTGCAAACATACATAAATGAACACATATATGTGGGTTAACCTATACATTTAATGCATACACAATAATGAATTACAAACATCCGTTACATATATTAATGCAAGTTCTAAGCCTATACAAAATGGACTAGATCTATGATCCTAGACCTAACAATACTCCCCCTTAGGCTTAGACACTTGTAATCAGCTCTTCAAAACTGAAAGCTCCTTTAATCTTGAAATCATTTTCTTGTTGAAACAAGATACTGCATCCTTTTGATCATTGTATTTGTACTTGATCTTCATTTTGCATATCCTTTGAAGTGTCTCAAAATTCAGTCCCAAAATGTCTCCTTCTGTTGTGAGGGTTTCCACAACACATTAATGATTAACAATTTCCAGCTCATCTTCTTCTGAGATTCTCAATTCTAATATATCTTTAATGTTGGCTCCCTTCAGCATCGCAGCATTATACCTTCTTTTCTTGTATGCTTTAGCATGCAGCTTATTCACAACTTGAATCATGTGCACATATAGACACAAGTCATTCTGAGCCCTTTCATCAGTTAGCTTTGGGAAGAATATGTCATGAAGGTATGAAGTATAGCTTAGGTGAAGCAATTTAATCTCCACTGGGTCAAAAATTCATATCTTATTAGCCTTCTTCCCTTCAGCATTCCTCAGTAGCACTAGCTCTTTTGTTTTCTCAACATAAATGTTATGGGAAATGTATATTGATTTCTCGTGAAGCTTTTGATAGATGCTGCATTTTTGTGGTTGTATCCCACCCTTTTTAGCATTTCATCATCTACAAGTGAAGAGGGCTTGTTGCTCTTTTGATTCTTTGAATTCTCTTACTATGTTCAACATCATCTCTCTTTGCTTCCTTCAGCACATCATCTATGAACTTTGTCTTTATCTTTCCCACAGACATAGAGAAATCTCTTCTTTTTGAATGGATTGGATAGTTAGACATGATTAAACTTTTCAGATCTTTAATGTCTCTCTCAGGAAGGCTCAGCAATGCTTCTACATCATGAAAGTATAGGATTCTTCTAGATGTTCTTTTGATAATTGCACAATCCCTGTCTGGATCATATTTTCAGGCCATGATCCTGTTTTCTTCCATAGAACTGGGAGTTGTGATGTGATCATACATATCAATGTTGATTTTTGTTTAATGATTTCTCTTACAATTGTGCCTAGAGGCCATACTTTACCAGGGATAACTGTCCTAGGTTCTCTTATTAGCTTATCTTTGCCTTTGTGCTAACCTTTAGATTCAACAGTTATAGGATCAACAGAAAGTTTGCTTTTGTTGCTAAATTCCTCTTCTGCAGATCATCTACTGAATTGGCATTAACTTCTACTGAAGAAGTTTTCTTCTTCCGTAGATCCGGTACTGAAGAAAGGTTCCTTTTCCGCTGATGATCAACTGAAAGCCTTTTCTTTATTTTTTCCATGGATGATTTGTGTCTTTCCTTAGTAGAGGCACACTTCTCATTTACTTCATCGGAAGATCTTTGTTGCTGATTTAGTTCTTGAAGACCTTCATTCAACTAAGCTATTCTCTTCCAGATGGTCTTCAGCATGTTTCTTTGTTTAGGAGGGTATGGCAGCTTTGATTCTTTAAGCACTTTTGGAATATTTGAGTCAAAAACAACATTCTTACCCTTGTTTAGAAGATCATCATATTCATCAGAATCATCCAAGTCATCACACTCATCAAAGTCAAATTCTGAATTCATTTGATTAATCTTGTCTGATTCAGAAGACTCAGTTTCATTCACCTTAGATTTATTATCAATGATTTGTTGATGAGAACTTGTTCTTATATTGGTGCTTGACACAAAATGATTTGACAAGTAATTTGTCATTGATTCCGGCAAAGGAACATAATTATTGTTAATAGGAGGTGCCACAACATTACATCCCAACCCAGACCTGTTCTTTGATTCAATATGAGAATTTAATAATTTCTCATACTGCTAAGATGACAGTTGAAACTTCTGAAGTTTCACTTCAGTTGATGCCTGATCAGCCATGGATTTGGTTAAGGAAGTGGTCATATGCTCAACTTGGGCTTTTAAACTGTAATTTTCAGAAACAATTTTATCTAAATCCTTTTGTAAAGAGTTAATTTTTATTTGATATAAGTTATGTTCTCTTACATGAGATTCATTCAAAATCATGTTTCTTTAACTTTATTAGCCAATTGTTAAGCATGGACTCTATATCTCTCTACTTCCTCAACACATATCGATGAACATAACATGTCTCTTACCTCACTTTCCATGGGTGGAACTTTGTTTTCCATATGAGCCATTAGAGCTTGATTTTCTTCCAAGACTTCCTTCTCATACAAACTCTAGTCACAGGTTCCATCTTGAAGAATGATCAACCTAGATTCTTTTGAGTTGCTTGTTCCTACTTTCGTATTAGTGGCCAGTGGGGATGAGTTAGCAAGTTGTGGCTGCCTGAATAATCTTTGAAATGATGAAGGTTGTAGACTGATGTTGCTGATGCTGTGTTGAGTCAGAATTTTGTTAATTGCATTCTCTAGAGATGTGTCCATAGAGATTGCACTTAAAGCATCTTACCTTTGACTTATCAACACCAATCCATGATGATTTACTTGCAACAGCCAAATTATTGTTTCTTCTTAGATATTGTTTTGCTCTATAGGTAATCATTGCCATTTGCCATTGTAGATCCATCTCCTCCACTACATCAGGAGGGAGTTCTTCCAGGTCTTGTTGGCACATGTTGGCAGAGGTTAATGAGCTTCCTAGATAAGCTTGAAAGATTGAACTGAATACTGCAAAAGCTGCTTTTTGTTCTTCAGAGTCTAGAATGACAGTGATAGACTCCAATTGATTGTTGATTGAGGGCTTTTTTGATGATATATCTCTTTGATCACTAGTTCTTTCCTTCTCTTTTCTTGACTTACCTGAGAAGATTTCTTAGGAGGTTTTGAAGCATAAAAACTGTTAGGACCTGGTATTTGAATGAAATACCTAGTGATTAGCGTGTAAACCAGATCAAATAGTGTGGAATCCTATTTGATTGGCGATCCAATCAGTGAGAACACACGAAGAATCAATCAAGAATTGAAACTAACGTTAGAACTCGATTGGGAATCGATCTAATGTGTTCTATGAAATTGGAGAATGAATTGTGAGGCTTCTGGACGGCTAGGGTACGTCTGGAGTCGTAATTAATCAAAAGCTCTCTATTTTTCATGAATTGGGTTGTATTTATAGGTTAGTATTATTCATTCGTGCGGCTGAACCATTAGTATGGTTCAGTCGTGCGATTGAACCATGCGGTTGATTCATTCGCATGATTGAGTATTCAGTCGTGCGACTGAGTCAATCTCATGTTATAATCATACGACTGATCCAGTCTCCTGGTTCAGTCATGCGACTGAGTCATCGTATGAAGTTATTCATGCGTATGGTCCATTTGCATGGGCCACTCGCATGAGAACTTCATTCTGTTAAGTTTGAATGTATTAATTAATTAATATAACATTATGTGTAACAATTCAAACAATCACAAACCTAATTAACCAATTCAACGTCGACTCATTAATGAAATATTAAACATTATAAATAACAAACAAACCATATCATTTCATTAATCATTCCAAGTATTACCTCAGAATCAGACAAACAAGATCTATTACATTCATATCATGATCTAGGGACATACATGTATCAACAAACTCCCCCTTGGACCTAGATCTCTCTAATCTCTTGTTTTCTGCATAACCTCCTTGTATTTCTTGTACTTCTCCTTATTTGTGACTCCCGTGTGAATCTCAAACGTGAAGCAGAGTCGTATAACGTTCTGGAGCTGGAGGGCTTGTACAATATCTTGCGTATCATAGAACAGTGGCCACTTGTATAGCATATATACATCATTTTCTGACAAGTTTGTAAGCCACATCGGGTCGAATACCCTGATCGTATCCATTTGTCCCTCTTTGCTTAGGACTATGACCGCTTCAGCTGTTCTCCAATCGTAGTACCACCACTTAAAGTGTGGAGTGAAATCCTGTGGCGTTTCCCTAAGTGGGATTCTTGACATTGTGCGCGGAGGATTCCACTTCAACACTATCTTGGGCTTGCCAGTAATGGCATCAACCTCAAACCTTCTGATATACCTAGTAGGCTGTTGGGGTCTGAAGTTAACCCATCTGGTGTGATACTCCTTTAGGGTAGCCTAAAACCAGCCTGACATCTTCCTCGGATCAGCATACAAAAGCTTTAATTTGGCCAGCTGGTTGAGCTCAAAACCTGGTAGAGTCTTCAGATCATGTGGGAATCAGAAGTACTCTATGCCCTGTTCTCTCTTAACCGCATAAGCATTAAGATCCACAAAATACGCCCATGCTATGATCCTTCCTGACACCTTGTGATGTTTCTTGACTCTATAGAGTTTGGTGTAGGAATCTTTCTTTGGTGCAGTACGTTGGGCTATAACTTCTTCAAAACATGCAGCCCACTCAGCCTTTCGAATGTCGACATCATCATTTGAGGCTTGGGCTGTTCCTACTGCTTTCTCTGTTTCTTGCTCCATCTTGTTCAACACCTCAAAAGTATCACTGACAAGGGATTCACCCAGATTGGAGACCACATTACCCTCATTGTCAGCGTACTGAGGGTAATCCTCGGCAGTGACATCTTCGATCTCGACTTCATCAACATCATTGAGCTCTTCGTCACTAGTCGAATCGCATGTCGGAGCATCTTTCACTATCTCATCTGGATTTAGCTTGAAAAGCTCTACCAGTTGCTCATTTGATAGGTCATGAATTATTTTCCCTTCTTCAGGGGTATAGTTCACTGACCTCCTGACAATCCCTTGTAGATCAAGAATCATTGTTAGCTAAGTCTTGACCTGCTGAAGGGGAGCAACATCAAACTCATCTCTTTGGTAATTTGGATCTGTTTGATTTAAACATTCAACACATAAGTCATTAGTAATTAATCAAACAAAAATGCATTCACTTAATATAAACATTCAATACATCGTTTTCAATACAGGATTCAAACACAAAAGTAAATAAATACATAAACATCTAGTCTTTACTTTTATCCTGTATCATAGTCTCATCACTTGGAGGAGTAGAAGTAGAAGTTGATTGATCTTGTCTGTTCTTTGACCTTTTCTCTTGACCTGTAGCAGAGGCCGATGTAACTGCATCCCCTCCTTCTGCTTCATCATCATCGTCCTTCTCTGTCCTATCTTCTTCGGTTTCTTCATTCTCCTAAGTATCACTCTCAACATCCTCATCATCATCTTCATCATCATCATCTCTGTCCCCTTCATTGATCTTTAATGGCTCCTCCTTAGATCCTTTCAGTTTTAACAGGATAGTCTTCTTTGCCTTCTCCAACTCTTCTATTTTCTTGCTTGATGTGACACTATGTGATTGGAGTTGGGCTATCTCAGTGCTCTGAGCAGCCATCTGTTGGGCCTGGTCCTCTATAACTCGAGCCTGCTCTGCAACTTGGTGAGATTGTGCAGCAGTCAGGTCAGTAAGCTGGCGGATCTGGGCTGCCTTTTCCTCATCTGCAGCCAGTAAGCGCATCACCATTCTGTTAAGCGCAGACAGCTGTTCCTCTACCCCGATTGGAGGTAGAGGTGATCCATAAGTATGTGACGGATGGGCTGAGGGTATTGCTTGGTGTGAAGTGGTGGTGGTGTGGCTGTAGTAAAGATAGGTCTGTGAAATGATGGAGGTGGTGTAGGAGTAAAGGATATGGTGGTGGATGGAGTCTGTGCTGTTGTGGGAGGTATGGTGGTGGCTGTGGTAGCTGTGGTGGATGTGGTGGCTGTGGTGGATGTGGTGGCTGTGGTAGCTGGTGGATGTGGTGGCTGTGGCGGATGTGGTGGCTGTGGTGGTGAGGAAGGTCACCCGACGCTTCTTCTTCTTCTTCTGACCATGGGGTTTAGCCATCCTCTTCCTCCTCGTCCCCATTGAGGTGGAAGCTTCCCCTACAACCCTGCCTGCGGACCCCGGTGCATAGCTTGGATCAGTATCAGTCTCTCCGGAGTTTCTCGGGTGTTCACCAACCACCCTTAGCCCATGTTCTGTGGGAACAACTTTGCTTCCCACAGTTCGCGTTAGGGGCTCCTCATCCGACTCATCCTCCTCCTCCGCACCATGAACAAAATCCTGCTGAAATCCAGCTGACTCGGCTACTTCTCCAGCTGGGACGGACACTAGAGGAACAACATCAGACACAGTGCCTCTAGGTGGAATAGGCATACCGTCTCCAGCATCCCCACTGTCATCATCATCTGAGTCATGAGTGGGTAGAGCAATCTGCTCCACATCAGAGTCACTATCATCGTGGCGCCACTTTCTCTTTGCTGGCACCACGTAGTCATCATGGGCAAGATGACCAAACAACCTCCTGACATGAGGTTTCACTTGCTTCCCCTGTACACTTTCATCCTCCCCAGGGTAGTATCATCTATCACCTCGAGGACTACCGCATCCTCCTTCTCCTTCGGCAGGGAGGGAAGCTTCTGATCTATGATCATCTGCATAAACCTCGGGTACATACAAAAGCCTTCCTTCCCTTTCCCCTCGATGTTCTCCACCAGATAGGTGAAGATCATCTTGGAGAAGCTAAACGGATGGTTCAGCACCAACACACATACGCGTTTTGCATCTGGTCAGATAGCTCATCAAAACCTCCCTTTCTGGAAGCTATGCTCTTAAGCAGCACGTGCGCAAGATATTTAAACTGGGGATAGAGGTTACTCTTGTTGAGTACCCCAACATTGATGTCCCCAGAGTACTTGGCTCTAAGAAAGCATCCTCTGACTGTGAGGGGGTGTAATCGAGTGGACAATTAGTGTCATCCCCCAACTGTAATATGATCCTCAGATCCTCCTCTGAGATAGTAATAGCCTCTCCAAAGATAGTACTTCTGATGAATGAGGCTCAGACGATCTATCGATTGTAGCGCCTTCCCAGAAGCCTTACTGCATGGATCGATAAGGAGTACAAGGAGTAGATATGGCATGTGCAATCCTCGATCTCAGTAGAAATGTGATGATGCCAGAGAAATCGGCAGCGTTTCTGGATGTCAAGTCCAGATGAGCACATATATTGTGCTTCGTGCTCATAATCCATCGACTCGCCATCTGTTACACAAAGATAGTAAACATTAGTACCATTGGCTAAGAAAGTCATGAAAACCTTAAACTTGAAGAAAATCTTTCTGTCATGCGATTGAGATTGTGCGACTGAGTTCAGTCGTGCGATTGAACAGTGCGAATAGGGTTCAATCGTGCGACTGATCCCATGCATACCACTGAGTGTGTTACTGGGCTCATACGTATGTAATCTCATGCGGTTACACCAGTCGTGCGATTGAACTTGATACGCATGGTTCAGTCGTGCATTTAAGCAGTTCGCACCCTTCAGTCGTGCGACTGAAGTTCATCACTCTGTCCATTCGCATGATGTACTGATTGTTCAATTCAAAATCACTTTTTCACCATTTTTGAGTTTTAGACATCGTTATCTGGTTCATTTGACTCGCAATACATTCTTATACCACCTAACATCGTTACTTTCGTTTGTTTGAGTCATTTAGTTAGGTTATTTAGTCACTTAAGTCTCGGTTCTTTTGCGAGTCCGAATGTACCGATTTTTCATCAAATTTAAAGTTATGGGAGTGCTTCTTTACCGTAGATTACCTGTAGAGTCGATGTAGATGGTCAGTAATCAAGAAACGGGGGGTTTAGAGATCAAATGAAATTTTTGCAGAGTTGTGTTAAGTCGTGCGATTCAGGGTTATTTTGAAGGTGGTGAGTCTCTACGACCGACTCCCCCTCTATTTATACTAACCCTAGATTCAATCGTGCGACTGAGCTCATACGCACCTTTCAGTCGTGCGAGTGGGACTCAGTCGTGCGATTGGTTCAGTCTTCCTTTTTCAGTCGTCCGACTGGATCTCAGTCGTGCGACTGACTCACTCATCCGCCCTTAAGCATCCGACTGGGCCAATCGTATGGGCCATTCGGTTGGATGGTCCATATTCATGGTCCATTCGTACGAATGGCTTCCATTCGTATGATTGGTCCATATGTATGGTCCATTCGTGCGAATAGGTCATACTTATTAAATTTTTGACACAGACTGGTGATAGATTTAGGTTTAATTATGTGAAGTCGGTTCTTCTCTGGATCGATAAACATCCGAGCATGTTCTTGACGGAAGGATGAACAACCAAAACCAAAGTCAAATCAATAACACGAACTATCAAATATTGGTTTCATTGATAAAAACCTAACAATACAAGCTCGTTACAACATAGAATCAAGACTCTTGGCAAGGGGAAGATCGATCATGATCTCCCCTCTCATCCGGCAGCCCTAGGCTCCGGGCAGACTTCCTCTCAATCCTCTATCTCTCTACACATTGAAACTGGTATATACAGGCCTCGGCCCATAGTTGATGCGACTGGGCCCATTCGCGCGATTGGACCATGCATATGGTTCAATCGTATGACTGGACCATGCGTATGGTTCAATCGTACGACTGAACCATACTTATGGTTCAGTCTTACGAATGTCCCAATCACATCTCTCAGTCGCACGACTGGTCCATTAGCATTGCTCAGTCGTACGACTGAGTCTCATTCGCATATGCTCCTGCGAATGACCCAGTTTCATGTGTTTACAACATATCAGGTGTATAACATTAAGTCTAGACTATTCGACAAGCGACGGACACACTATATATGATTATATATGCTCCAACAAATTCCCCCTTGTACGTTGCTTGCGAATAGTAGATAACACCTCTTACAATCTTCAGTCAATCTTTGCTCTGGTTGCTAATAGAATCAAACAAAAACCATATTAGCCAACGTTGCCGATCCGTCAGGTTACTACCACATCCCTGAAAATGAATTTAGGCACAATAGCCTTCGTTTACTTTGCAGAACACCATCACAGCAGCAAGATTCCCCATATGACTGATTTTCTAGATAATGATACGAATAGTTTTCCATTGCTTCAATCTTCACACAGGCTAACCTGATTAACATCACCACCTACAGAAATTCCCCCTCACATTCAGCATATCTCAATATATAGACATTGTGCTCTCCTTACGTCTTGACACGGTGTATTGTGCAAAAGGTTGATGGTTCCAATCCACAGCTGACAATATCAACCAAATCAGCATGCACGAAGATTCATCATCGGAAACCGGTTCACATCATCACTTTCTGATTGCGTCTTCACTTTCTATATACAAGGATTCCCCTTAAGAAGCAGAATCCTTTCTGTGCGGATAGATATAACTTGATTTGGCACATAAGTAGTCAGATGCTCCTGACTACCCCACAAAATCAGCACCAATTGCTGACATCTTCTCTTCTCTCTTTCGTGTTCAAGTTACATTCACCTATTCTAGAAATCCGACGAATAATCGGGTACACATCGAACTTATTTGACAAATGAACCTCTGGGTGAATATGCTTTGCTCATCTTCAAATCTGTGCAAGAAGCTGTTCCAGACTTTTTTTTGGTCTGGAACAAATGCGAATGAGTCAATGCAGATGGCTCATTCGTGCGATTGAACATACGACTAGTCCAGTCGCACGACTGAACATACGACTGGCCAGTCGTACGAATGGCTCATTCGCATGGTCCAGTCATACGAATGGTCCATTCGCATGGCCCAGTCGTACGAATGGTCCATTTGCATGGCCCAATCGCATGAACGGGTCTGCACGCAGATTTTCAGATCTGCAGCCGTCAGGGCTGCCCAAAACCCTAATCTGACGAATTCAACATGAACCGAAACAAAGTAGACATCATCAGATTCGAAAGGGTGACAGGAACGTGGTTTCGAATTCGATTTCAACATAGAAGCAACACACGTAACAAGATCTGAGCAAAACACGAAGAACACGAAGTGGGTTTAACGTCAAGATCTAAAATTCAATCCAGAAATCAAGGGCTCGGGTTGCTAGAATGATTGTTAGATCATTCCAGCAGTAACCTGGCTCTGATACCAATTGTGAAGTTGGTTCTTCTCCGGATCGATAAACATCCGAGCATGTTCTTGACGGAAGGATGAACAACCAAAACCAAAAGTCAAATCAATAACACGAACTATCAAATATTGGTTTCATTGATAAAAACCTAACAATTACAAGCTCGTTACAACATTAGAATCAAGACTCTTGGCAAGGGGAAGATCGA
Organism: Flaveria trinervia; assembly: GCA_025506515.1. Classification (NCBI taxonomy): domain Eukaryota; kingdom Viridiplantae; phylum Streptophyta; class Magnoliopsida; order Asterales; family Asteraceae; genus Flaveria; species Flaveria trinervia. The sequence continues at coordinate 57,350,047 of CM046446.1, read as the reverse complement.
GCATGATCTCCCCTCTCATCTAGCAGCCCTAGGCTCCGGGCAGACTTCCTCTCAATCCTCTATCTCTGTACACATTGAAACTGGTATATATAGGCCTCGGCCCATAGTTGATGCGACTGGGCCCATTCGCGCGATTGGACCATGCGTATGGTTCAATCGTACGACTGGACCATGTGTATGGTTCAATCGTACAACTGGACCATACTTATGGTTCAGTCTTACGAATGTCCCAATCGCATCTCTCAATCGCACGGCTGGTCCATTAGCATGGCTCAGTCGTACGACTAAGTCTCATTCGCATATGCTCCTGCGAATGACCCGGTTTCATGTGTTTACAACATATCAGGTGTATAACATTAAGTCTAGACTATTCGACAAGCGACAGACACACTATATATGACTATATATGCTCCAACAAATTATTTCAACTAACATTTGTGGATCCCGCACTTTTATGGTAATCAACATTCCTCAGGAGCTTTTGAGCGGTCTACGGGTATTTTTACAAGGAGAGACTATTCTTAGAGCTTTCAAAGAGAAGCCAGTCCTCAGGTCAGTGCTATCGCACAGCAGAGGGGAGGCAAACAACAATGAATTCTGGAATATCTAGGTTATGTTTATCCTCAGGTCAGTGCCATCGTACAACAGAGAGGCACACAACCTATCTCCTTGTTAGAGCAGCTTAATTTTATTTTGCACCAAATGCACCAACAGCATACGTCATTAGCTTGATAGCATTTTTCTTTCAATTTTTTCGTGCTTTGCTCTATTTATGGTCATCCGCACAGATTTGTGGCGTTTACATGCTCATTACCCCTTATTGGAATATTGTTGATTGTGTTAACCAGTGATAAGATGGAAGCCCATAGTCAGTTGAACAACTTAGTTTGATCTTGAGATCACCAGTCAGGTCTAATCATCTATTGTGTTGAATCTACCGACATATCAATTGCGGTCTAGCAACCTCTAGGTCTACTCTCATGTGTTACCTTAGGAGTTACCGGTTTTTCTATCATCTTCCCTTTTATATTGGTTAGACTACACAGACTTATACTTTGAATTTTTTGCACCTTCTCTAAATTAAAATTTTAAAGTCCCTCTTGACTTGTTCCTGTGTACTATCATATTCCAAAGAGTTTGAATCGATATCACAGATACGATCTACCTTAAATCAGCTTTCCACTCCTGCTCCCTCGTTTTTTTTAATGTTAGTTGCTGACTTATTCTCCCCCTAAAATACTAAAATCATAGACTGGTTTAAGTATTTTAGGATTTTAATAACCAGCAAAATAAAATGAGTTTAATTTAAACAGACCAAAATAAAATAAATAAAATAAGAAAGAAAAATTTAACTAACCTACATTGGACTACACATGATCATCATCAGGAATAACATCACGTTTCTGTTTAACGCCGTTGACCTCTAGCAAATATTGAAAACGTGGTTTATCAAAGGCTTTAGTATAGAGGTCAGCGTGTTGAAAATCAGTATTAATTTTTACCACATCAATTAAGTTCTTTTCAAAACAGTCTCTTATGAAATGGTATTTAATACCGATATGTTTGGTCGTAGGATGTTGGACCGGATTTTTAGTTACTGCAATTGCAGTAGAGTTATCAACACAAATAGGAGTAGAGGAGAACTTTAAACCGTAATCTCACATTTGCTGTTGAATCCAGATGATTTGTGAACAGCAACTTGCAGCAGCAACATATTCGGCTTCACAGGTTGACAATGCAACCGATGTCTGCTTCTTACACTGCCAAGTAACTAGTCTTCTCCAAAGAATTGACACCCTGCGGATGTAGACTTGTAGTTCATCTTGCAGCCTCCGTAATCTGAGTTACTATACGCAGTGAGCTCAAAGTCATCATCATGAGGATACCACAACCCAAGTGTGGGTGTACCCTTCAAATAACGAAAAATCCTTTTGACCCCGATCAGATGATTGACCTTAGGCTTAGCCTGATATCTAGAACATAAACATGTAGCATACATGATATCAGGTCTTGAGGCAATGAGATACATGAGGGATCCAATCATTCCTCGGTACATCGTGGCATCTACAAGATCTCCATTTTCATCGGGTGCTATGTCGTGATTCGTAGCCAGTGGAGTCCCAGCAGCAGATGCATTCTCCATGTCAAAACGACTGAGAATGTCTCCTACATACTTGGTCTGATGTAGAAAGATCCCATTTGGTGTTTGATCCACCTGTAACCCGAGAAAGAACTTCATCTCCCCCATAACACTCATCTCAAACTCTTTCTTCATAACTGCTTCAAACTCTTTGCATAACTCTTCGTTCTTTGAACCGAAGATTATGTCATCAACATAGATCTGTACGAGCAGTAGGTCGCTATCTTTTTCTTTAATGAATAGCGTGCAGTCAATGACTCCCTTGCGAAAGCCGTGTTTCACAAGATGAGTCAAGAGTTTCTCATACCAAGCTCGTGGAGCTTGATGAAGCCTGTATAAAGCCTTGTCGAGCTTGTAGACTCTATCCTGATGATAAGGATCTTCAAATCCCTCGGGTTGACTGACATAGACTGTTTCTCTGATTTCCCCATGAAGGAATGCACTCTTCACATCTAACTGATAGACTTTAATCTTCATGTACGATGCATATGCAAGGAAGATACGAATGGCTTCCATCCTTGCCACGGGTGCAAACACCTCATTGTAGTCAATTTCCTCGACTTGGCGAAAACCTTGAACCACCAATCGAGCCTTGTTCCTGATAATTACCCCTTGGTCATCTTTCTTGCATTTTAAAACCCATTTGGTGCCAATGACCTGAGCACCTTTAGGTCTATCAACCAGAGTCCATACACCTAACTTCTTGAACTGAAGAAGTTCTTCTTGCATGGCACTCACCCACGCTCATCATTTAGTGCATCACTCACGTATTTTGGCTCAAACTGTGAGACAAAACACCGATAAGCACCATCAAGAATATATCCTTTTCCATAACTGAGGCATAATCAGCTGAGTATAGCTGATTTTGGGTTTGCACTCCTAATCTGACATCCCCAATGACATTGTTTAGGGGATGATAGACGTTTAGTCATGATCCTAGAGTAGTAGGAACTGCTACCTCAGAGCCAAGATTATGAACATTTGGTTCTGCAGCTGAGGTAGTTGGAGTTTGATGCTCCGAAGTCGAAGGTACATCACTGGTAGATACTTGTGGACTTTCACGAACTGGAACCTGTTCTTCCTGACTGTTCCGGTTATCTTCTTCAGCTTCATCTTCAGAGGAGGAGTCACTATCGTTGACTACTCCCCCTGACTGAATAGATGATTCTCCTGTAAGCTAGATGTTGGTGTATTCAAGATATCATACATCATCCGTGTAGCTAACTCATTATCCGAAGGGGAGAGAGGGAAGTTGAAGGACTTGAAGAATCCATCATAGTCGAAAAAGTAGGCGGGTCCTTTTCCAGTAGGTGGTTTGGTATATCTTTGAACGTTAACATTACACCATACTTCTACTAGACCCGTTGAGTTGTTGTAAACTCGCTTGTTCGGTATGTTGTATCCTAGAAAGATTCCTTCATCTGCCTTCTCGCTGAATTTACCCTCTTGTGTCTTCTTCAGAAGTGTGCACGGCGCGCCAAATGGTTCGAGATACTCCAGATTTGGTTTGCGTCATTGTAGTAGCTCGTAACATGTCTTTCCGTGGCGCTTGACTATCAGGACTCGATTCAGTGTATAACATGCATTTGCCACTGCCTCATTCCAGAATTGAATAGGCAGTTTCGAGTCTGCCAGCATAGTCCGTGCTGTCTCTATCAAGCTTTTGTTCTTTCTCTCAGCAACGCCATTCATCTGAGGCATGTAGGTAGAAGTGAATTGATGCACAATTCCCTTTTCCTTGCAGTATGCCTCCATCCACTGGTTCTTGAATTCTGTTCCGTTGCCTGAGCGTACCTGTCTAACCTTCAGCTTATAGAGAGATTCCAGTGTGGTTACCAACTCTTTGAATGATTCAAATGTTTCTGATTTGGATTTCAGAAACATTACTCAAGTGAACCTTGAGTAGTCATCAGTGACCATAAAGCAATACAAGTCGCCTGCAATGCTCTTTCTACTGACTGGACCAAACAGATCCATGTGAAGAAGCTCAAGAGGAAGTTCTATTGAATGAACTTTCTTTTCTGAATGAGACTTCTTTGTCTGTTTGCCTTTCTTACAAGCTACACAGAAGTCAGGAAGCTGGAAGTTCTTGACATTAACTCCTCTCACCAGATCCTTCTGAATCAAGTGATTCATCTTCCTTTGACTAATGTGTCCCATTCTCCTATGCCAAGAGATGGAATCCTTTTCAGTAGCTTTAGATAGAAAACACTAAACCTCATGATCCGTTGTAGAAGCTATTGACAGATCCAAGACATAGAGATCTTTATATCTTGAAGCAGTCATCAGAACTTGGTCCTCTGGGATCACGTAGTCTTTCTTTAGTACGTAACACTTCTTGTTGTCGAAGATGACTTTAAATCCTTTATCACATATTTGGGAGACAGAAAGTAAGTTATTTTGTTGTTGTTGAACGTAGTTCACCTTATCAAACTTAACTTTCTGATTCCCCACTTCTCCCTGGGCTGTGATATAGCCACCCTTGTTTCCAGCAAACGAAACATGCCCTCCTTTTATTTGCTTGACGTTTGATAAAAGAGCACTGTTTCCCGTCATGTGCCTGGATGCTCCGCTGTCTACTATCCACGTGTTAGTTTCAGCACTGTATCGAACACCCTGAGTTAATTCAGAGAGTTAGCCATCAACGCAGCAGCAGATGTCTTGGTTCTGGAGATTCTGTCTTTTCTGTCTCTGACGTGGTAGTCTCCTCTTAGGCTTGTAACTGACCTCGGTTGCAGTTGCTTCTTCACTATGTGACATCGCTATCTCAACTGCTAGATCTCCTTCACTAGCGGAATCACTGTCAATATCTTCTACACTTGCAATGTTTGATTCCCCTGGTGAGACAAACCTAAAGCTCCAATCCTGTCCTTCATCATCATGAGCAGTCAAGGCTTTTGGATCCTTGCTTGATGAAGTAGAACTCGTAGCTTGCTTGTCTTGACGAGTGAAGGACGAGAACGGGTTCCGTTACCCGTCTTCTTAGGCTTGACACATTCTCTTTTGAAGTGCCCCTTCTCTCCACAATTGAAGCAGGTCACTTTGCTCTTGTCAAAGCCAAATGTGGTATCCTTAGTAGCTACCAAGTTCTGTCCGGTTTGTTTTACAAACTTCTTTGCCCTCCGGACAGCACTAGCTAAGGCCCACATTATGTCCATCCTCTCAAGCTCCATTTCGTCCACCTGCTCGTAGTCCTCGTCTGCCAGATGGCAGTTCCAATCTTCCCATCAACAAGTTCAGCATAAGAATGGACCATTGCAGCCAAAAGATCCATGTGTTCTCGAGCTACTTCCACAGTCACATTTCGAGATTCTCGGTCTTCAGTTTAGTAGCACTTGTTTCGGATCCAATATAGTGGGTACAAGAGAGTCCTGACGTGTCTGATCCTGAAGGAGACGCATGTGAATGACCCGATGAGCTAGACACAAATGCAGTCTGGAGAGGTGCTCCAAATGTCTTAGCTTGAGGCGTGGCATTGTACAAGGCTGGATTTTGATTGTACGATGACTTCTGAGCTCTGTACTTCATCCTAAGTGACTCTTCTCACAACTTAAGAATGAAGTCATTAATATCCAGTTTTGCCAGCATTCCATTCTGTCTAAGGTTAGACACGAATGAGGCCCACTTTTTAGGCAATCCGTCTACAAAGTTAGTAACTTTCTCTTCCATGGTAGTTGCCACCCCATGTGTATGCAGTTCACTCATCAGATGGTAAAATCTATCTATAACGTCGTCTAAACTCTCGTTTCCTATTGATGAGAAGTTATCAAATTCCTTCTTTAACTCCTTAGCTTTGATTGCCTTCAATGAAGCATTCCCGTCATACCTCTTTTCTAGCGCATCCCAAAGTTTCTTGGACTGCTTATTCTTTGAGTACTGGTGGAATATGTCTTTAGGAATAGACTGTGTAATCAATGCATAAACTCTTTTCTCTGCATTGTATTTAACTTTCTGCACATCCGTCATCCCTCCTAACGTTAGCTTAACTCCATCAGCTCCCACCGGTGTACTATATCCAATCTCGATGGCTTCCCACAGATTCGGATCCACTCCATTGAGGTAGATCTCAAAACGTTGTTTCCAGTGGGGAAACTCATCTAACGTCAAGAGCTTTGGTGGTTTATTATGATTACCACCTCACTCTCAAGCAACAGCAGGTTCTGTATAGAGTCCTTTCCAGCAGTAAAGGCTGACATTTGATCTTCCATGGCAAACAACTTAAGCCTAACAAAACAAACTGTCACCGGTGCGACTAAAGGATGCGAATGGTCTAGTCGTGCGTATGAACTCTGCGTCTGGTTCAATCGTGCGGCTGAACTAAGCGATTAGCTCAGTCGTGCGAATGAATCTGATTCGTATGAGCAATGCGAACGAACGGTTTAGTCGTACGAAAAGAGATACGACTAGGTCCAATCGTGCGTCTGGACTATGCGAATGAAGTCCAGTCGTGCGAATGGCACACTCGTGCGACTGTGGCTGCTGTTTTGCGAAAATTTCTAGGTTAAACGTGTTTTAACTGTAAAATTCGAAATTTCGCAAGGTCTAATCGCCTAAGTCCGTAGAAACCAAACTTTGATGAGCAGGGAACGTCCAAGATCACTTTTGACGCAAAAGATTGCGTTTTTAGTGCAAAAACACAAACTTTTTATCAATCTTGATTGAATCACACGTAATCAAGAGCCAAAGCTCTGATACCACTTGTTAGGACCTGGTATTTGAACGAAATACCTAGTGATTAGCGTGTAAACAGATAAATAGTGTGGAATCCTATTTGATTGGCGATCCAATCAGTGAGAACACACGAAGAATCAATCAAGAATTGAAACTAACGTTAGAACTCGATTGGGAATCGATCTAATGTGTTCTATGAACTTGGAGAACGAATTGTGAGGCTTCTGGACGGTAGGATACGTCTGGAGTCGTAATTATCAAAAGCTCTCTATTTTTCATGAATTGGGTTGTATTTATAGGTTAGTATTATTCATTCGTGCGACTGAACCATTAGTATGGTTCAGTCGTGCGACTGAGTCAATCTCATGTTATAATCATACGACTGATCTAGTCTCCTGGTTCAGTCGTGCGACTGAGTCATTCGTATGAAGTTATTCATGCATATGGTCCATTTGCAGGGCCACTCGCATGAGAACTTCATTCTGTTAAGTTTGAATGTATTAATAAATTAATATAACATTATGTGTAACAATTCAAACAATCACAAACTAATTAACCAATTCAACGTCGACTCATTAATGAAATATAAACATTATAAATAACAAAAAACCATATCATTTCATTAATCATTCCAAGTATTACCTCAGAATCAGACAAACAAGATCTATTACATTCATATCATGATCTAGGGACATACATGTATCAACAAAAACTTACTTCTCCTCATTTCACTCAAGGTACAAGAGTTATAACCATCATTGTTGGACATAAATGCACTTCCAGCACTTCTTGTTTCTTTAAAGTGATACGATGATACATGAGTTCTCACTCTTGTTTCTTGATTTCTCATCCATTTCAAGAGCCTCAACTTTAGCCACTAGAGTATCTAGTCCAACTGCTTTGAGGTCTCTAGTGTTCTTGAACATGGATACAATTTGCTTCCAACTTTCTGGTAAAGTATGTAGCATTTTCTTGTCCAATCCTCATTTGTATATTTCAACTCCAAAATGTTCATTTCTGTAACAAGTTGCATAATCCTGTAGAGTTGTTAAGGAATGATTCACCCTCAATATGATGAAATGTTTCATATTGTGAACGAAGGGTGTGCTTCCTAATGATTCGGATTTCATCACTCCCTTCACAAATGTATGAAGAATCTTCCACAACGAATTTGTTGTTTTGTAATTTTCACACCTGATTAATATTTCCTCTAGTAAAGCCATACTAAGCAAGGTGTATGCTTTAATATCAACTTTAACCTTCTTAATATAATCAGGTGATAGATCTTTCGTACTTATGGGTTGATTATTATCATCATAATTCGGCCCAAGGGTGGGTGGATGGAAATAAGGACCTTCTGTTATTGAAACATAAGTCAGAATTTGTAAAACTTACATGATTCCTGAACTTGATTTTCCAGGATTTAAAAGCTGCTTTTGTTTTCGACTATAGAGGCTGGTAAGATGATCCACCGAAGTTGCTCATGATTAGTTAAGATCTAAGACTTTAACTAATGAATTCGTTCAAAGCATATGAACAAGTTATTGATGCTGGTCAATAACTAAGATCTGCTATTCAATTGATTTGAATATAGATCCAAGTTAAATGAACAGTGTACTCCTTAATGACAAATCAAGTTTCACAAACTCTTTGCTTAAAAACAATAGATCTAATCAGTAAAAACTAACAAATCTAAAGAATTCAGAAAACAATTAAACACAACTAACACTGATAGTTCAATCTATCTAAATCAATGAGCACTAGGCTCTGATACCACCTGTGAATCCAAGGATCGCAATCAAGAATTATCAGTGTTGGTTGAAAAAACAAGTCAACGTTTGCAGAATCAACATTAACTTGGTTTAATTGTTTTTATTTAATTTCAATATAAATAATGATTTAAGAGTGAAAAGAACACAATGAATGTAACACAATGAATGATTGGACAAATATTCAATTCAAATGTATTTCATTAAAAAGATGTTAATGATAACAATTGAATAAAAAATGAAAGAATGATATTGATTTTTATGATGTGACAGCTGCTAGGGTTTTGGTTTGTGTGATATGATATGATGTTTGGTTGTAATGTTGGTGCTTGGATGATTGTCTTCTCGGTCATCACCCCCTTTTGATTCAAAACCTAGGATCCATATTTATAGACAAAATGTTTCTGTTAAGGAAACACTGGATCTCTTGGGATTTAAATTGTTTCTGTTAAGGAATCTTTGGATTTCTTTGGATTCGCATAACTTCCTTGTTGACTTGTAACACTTGTATTAGTTGAATACAAGCGTTTGGACTTCGAAGGAAAAGTCTTCCGTAGATGATTGTTCTTTCGAAGCAAACTTGTTTTCCGTAGCAAACTTGTTCTTCCGTAGCAAACTTGTTCTTCCGTAGCAAACTTGTTCTTCCGTAGCAAACTTGTTCTTCCATAGGAAACTTGTTCTTCCGAAGCAAAATTGTTCTTCCAAAGCAAACTTGTTCTTTAGAAGCAAACTTGTTCTTCCGAAGCAAACTTGTTCTTCAGAACTGGTTGTTCATTCGTAGAAGATCTTCATATGTAATTTACTTGTATGAAACATATCTAAGAAAGAACAAAATGGTCATCTGTAGATGTTTCTTACACTTATAATTTTTTACCTGCATTCATACATAAATCAAACACATATGGGTTAACCTATACATTTAATGCATACACAATAATGAATTACAAATATTCATTACAGATATAATTCAAGTTCTAAGCCTATACAGAATGGACTAGATCTATGATTCTAGACCTAACAGTTTTCAATGAGCACACTCCTTATGTTAGGGTGAATGGCCCTGATTACATTTTGACTTAGAATTGTTTCCCAACTATTCTAATTCATCTTGTGAGAATTCAGCTAGAGCAGGTCTTTAAAATGATCATGATCAACTGTTTGAGTTGCCCAGACCTTGTTCAAATTCTCAAGAGTGATTGAAGAAGATCCAGCTTCAACAGTGTTCCTTCAAGTGACATTGAACAACACCCGATTGATAAAAGTAGTATTATGAAGGAAGAGGCAACTGTTAATGCTGCTTTTCAGCCAACTAATGATGATGATTGATGTGGTCTAAACTATGTATATTATATATAAATATTTCCTATGTCTTTTAGCGACTCTTGAGTAGTATTAAACAATTTTACTTGTATTTGGTTCACATCCATATTAAATGAGTTTGAAGAGATTATAAGCTCTAAAACTATATATATTTTTAACAAAACTTGTGACGAACGAGTAAAACTTCAAATATGTTAATTATCAATATTACTATTATTAATTTAGTCAAAATTTAAGTTCGCTAGTATTATATTTAAACGTACTATTATTAAAGGGGGTTATTTGTGATCCATGTATAGAAATTCAATAGTCGATTTAGTTGTTTAACTATTTTTATTGGTTATATTATTTTGTTTTGACACTAGTTTAAGCCCATATAATATTAATTTTTGAAGACCATATGAATTGTGTTGGTGGGCCACCATGTGAAAAAAAAGACATCCCCACAACATAGAAAAGGGACGCGTGAATAAAAGACATACCCACAACATCCCCACTACCTACGTTGGGTTGAAAACTATTCATGTTTTGACTAAATATTTGATTTTAATTTCGTATATTCGTTATTAATCTTAGAGCTTGATTATTCTCTCAATTAAATATAAATATGTGTATTGATTTTTGAAAGTTATTACCATGCTCGTGTATGTTTGATCTTGATTGATTGTGTGACATCAAGATTAGGTTTGCACATTAAAATTAATTACTTTGTGTTTTTAATTTTAAATTTTGATTATAGATAATCTTAGGAGTATTGGTTATGATTTGATAGTATTTTCAATGTTCTACCTTATCTAGAACCTAGGGGTTATAGATAATGCTTAAAACCTCCTACCCATGCTTGTTAGTTGAGATTTCGCAAGTGCGTGTTTGCCTTTCATTCGTGGTGTTAGTGTTTTAGGGTATTTAATTGGATTTAATCAAGTTGTCCTTTGTCTTAGGGTTAGAAAATATAATCTTAATGATATTGTGGTAGAAAACCTAGGGGTGATCTTCCATTGAACATTTTAATAAACCTATCTAGTGCCTTACACGTGTCTTTGGTTTTTTAGGGAGTAGCAACATACCTAGTTAACCCTAGATCCGCATTTTTAGAGATATCCATATGAGTCATTACCTGTTAGGTCTAGGATCAGTAGATCTAGTCTATTTTGTATAAGCTTAGTACTTGAATTAATATCTGTATTGAATGGTTGTAATTCATTGTTGTGTATGCATTATATATATAGGTTAACCAATTTATATGTGTGTTGATTTATGTATGGTTGCAGGTACAAACATTATACTTGGTCAATTCTGAAATTGACTAAGTGTAAGAAACATCTACGGATGAACATTTTGTTCTTTTGTAGATATGTTTCTTACAAGTAAAATGCATCCATAGATCTTCTGTGAAGATTGTTTTGGAAGAACAAGATTGCTTCGGAAGAACAAGACTTCTGCGGAAGAACAAAACATCTACAGAAGACAATATTCATGCAGAGTCCAAACACTTGCATAATACAAGTGTTACAAGTCAACAAGTTAACAAGGCAGTTATGCGAATCCCGAGAAATCCGATGACTCCTTAGAGAAACAATTGAATTCCTAAGGATTCTGGTGTTTCCTTTAAAAGAAACATCATTGTGTATATAAATGGATCCTAGGTTTTGAATCATGGGCGGCTTCAATAGCAATACAACAATTCCACAACAGCAAACATCACATCAAATCTCACAATCAAACCCTAGCAGCCGTCGCATCATTCATCACAAAGTTTAATATCATTCATTCATTATTTGTAATCATTAACATGTTTTAATGAAATACATATTATTCATTAATTGTGTTTCTTTTAGTGTGTTCTTGAATCTTTACTGATATTGAAAACAATTAAACCAAGCCAACATTGATTCCGCGAACGTTGACTTGCTTTTAATCGACACTGATAATTCCTGATTGTGATCCTTGGATTCACATTACCTTTATGTCATTACATGTTAGTTAGATCCATGCCTAGGTAGTCATTTAACATATTTTATCGTATTCAAGTTTCAAAGTTCGAATTCTTATTGATTATTCCTTTCGTCGTGTTTCCATTAATTAATTTAGTCAAATTGTTTGTTTTGTTAATTAATATTAATTACTTAAAATATTAAAATTAATTAGGTTAGAAGTCGACAAACGTTTATTATCGAGAGCCACCATTAGTGTCCACGGATTCGCTATCCGGACTTACCTAAACTTTACTATATCACGACTGGTACACTTGTCGTTTGTGTGAAGTTTAGTTGGGAATTTCCAATTTTAAAACTAATTTGTGAAAATGTTTTTATAATAATAATAATATATATAATTTCACACATCAAGTTTTTGGCGCCGTTGCGGGGGGGAACACTCTTTTGGCGATTTTGAGAACGACCCGAATCGGGGATCTAGTAATTTGTTTCTAGTTTAGAGTTTATTTTTTTAATTTATTTTCCTCTTATTTGCTTAACTGTGCCTTTAGTTACTTTTTTTATTTTTTATTTTCTTTTATTTTTTCATGCTTTAATTAATTAGGTAAATTTATTTTTTTTCCTTTTTACTTTCTTTTAGTTTATGCGTCACACCCATTCTGCCAGACCAGAATTTCAGCCACTTGTCGATCTAGAGCGTGTGTTCGATCGACATTCGAACGAGTCTGACACAGAGCTTGAGACTGAAGAAGATTCATACGACAGTGAATCCACTCACGCCACCGATGCACAATGGCCGAAGAACAACCACCAATGAGGAGAGTGATTGCCGACTACGCCAAGTCCACTGCTACGGGAGCTAGGTCTAGTATTGCATGTCCACCAATCACTGCCAACAATTGGCAAATCCCTCCCCAAATCATTTCCATGGTCACTAATACTGTTCAATTCCACGGGTTGCCTGATGAAGACCCAAATTCTCACTTGACTCGCTTTGCGAGGATCTGTGACACCTTTTAGGTGAATGGTATTTCTAAGGATGCATGCAAGTTGTGGCTCTTCCCATTCTCTCTTACTGACCATGCCCATAGTTGGCTTGAGTCCCTGCCCACAGGATCCATCGCTACCTGGGCTGATATGCAACATAAGTTTTTGTGTAAGTACTTTCCTCTTTGAAGACCGCTCGTCTGAGGAGCATGATTCATTCATTTCAGCAGAAGCCGGGAGAGACTTTCTACGAGACATGGGAGCGTATTAAGGAGCTAGTGCATAAGTGTCCACACCATGGTTTGGAGGATTGGGCGTTGATTGAGAAGTTCTACAATGGAATTACTCCTGCAACAAGGAACATGTTGGATACTACTACCGGTGGTAATATCATGACCACCAAGACCGTTGAGGAGTGTAACATGATGTTTGAGGACCTAGCCATGAGTAGTTATGAGTGTCCTGATTCTAGAGCCCTAGTTGCTGCTCAACAAGGAGTGCACCAAGTTGATTCTAGCACTGCTTTAGCCACCCAGGTTGAGGCATTAGCTAAGATGGTAGCAAACCTGGAGAGAAAAGGGAACATGCCTGTGAGATTTGTCAGGGTGGTCATGATACTATTGATTGTCCTAATTCTGATGATAGTTTTCAGGAGTAGGTTGACTTTGTCAGCAATCCCAACTGGATGCAAGGAAATGCCTATGGTAATTCCTATAATCCTGGTTGGAGGAATCAGCAGAACTGCAGGAGTGGAAACCAACCGGGTTTCAACCGCGTACTCAGAGTTTATTTAGAATTAGAGTTCGAGTACTAGTTAGACTAGTGGCATAGGTCAGGGGAGAAGAAGCCCACACTTGAAGAGATGATGATGCAGCAATCACAGATGTTGACTCAGTTCATGGAGAGGATGACACTAGGTATAAGGAAGCACATGCTAGAGATCAAGCATATCAAGTTAGGTTCCAGGAGAACGAGGCCATGATCAAGAATCAAGGAGCATTATTGCAGAATATAGAAAGGACTGTGGGTCACTTATCAGATATGTTTCAGGAAAGACAACCTGGAGCCCTACCTAGTAATGTAGTGAAGAATCCAAATGTGCATGTGAAAGTTATGATGATAAGAAGTGGTAAATCATATGGTGTGGTTGAGCCTCCTGAAGTGATTGAAAAGGAGGTCAATGAGGAGATAGAGATAGAGGCTCCTGCTGTCAAGGTGCAACAGAGGCTGTGCGCAACAAGTACAACACAACCAGAGGAGTCTGGAGAGAAGGTTGCTAAGAAGAAGAAGACGAAGGAGCCATTAGTCCATTTTGACAGACTTCCATATCCAGGATGATTGGCTCAGCATTAGTCTGAGGAGCAATATGACAAGTTCCTTGAGATGTTTAAGCAGCTCAAGGTGAACTTACCTTTTGTAGAGGCATTACAGCACATGCCTAAGTATGCTAAGTTTCTAAAGGATCTGCTCACGAATAAGAAGAAATTGGAGCAGATCTCAAATGTGACGTTAAGTGAGGAGTGTTCGGCTGCTGTGCTGAACAAACTACCACAAAAGATGGCTGATCCGGGTAGTTTTACTATTCCATGTATCATAGGTGGTTTGTCTGTGAGCAGTGCATTGGTAGGTCTAGGGGCTTGCATCAATTTGATGCTATATTTTTATTTTCTAAGCTAGATCTAGGCGAGCCAGCACCGACACACATGAGCATTCAGTTGGCAGATAGGTTAGTGAAGTATCTATGAAGGATTGTAGAGAAGATGCTCGTTAAGGTGGATAAGTTTGTTTTTCCAGTTGATTTCGTGATCTTAGATATGGATGAGGACGAGAAGGTCCCATTGATTTTAGGACGACCTTTCCTGGCTACTACAAGGGCATTGATTAATGTCCTTGACGGCAGTAACCTTACGAGTTGCAGATGAAATGGTTACTTTGGACGTGAACAAATCCATGAAGAACACACATGATCAGAATGATACCTTGTACTTCATAGATACCATTTGGACACAGGTGACTATGATTTTTCGAGAGTTTATCATATCAGATCAGACAGACTCACAAATCCTGGTTAGGGAGAATCAAGAAATCGAGTTGACCGCATTTGACTTTGATCATGACTCGGTAGATCGTGAGAGTCCGCCTCTCAAGGAGGCTAACGTGTGTGAGGTAATTACGAGGGAGGAACCAATAGAGAAGTCGTCAGTTGAGACTCCTCCATCCTTAGAGTTTAAAGAATTATCGTCTCACTTAGAGTATGCATTTCTGGATGAGGAATCTCAGTTACCTGTCATCATTTTTGCTGGATTGATAGAGGAGGAGAAGAAGAGACTGGTAGATATGCTGAAGGCACACAAATAGGCGATTGCATGGAAGCTAATGGATATCAACCCTCCGTTTTGCACCCATAAGATACTTATGGAAGATGAGTATAAGCCTGTTAGATAGAGTCAAAGGAGATTAAATCCTAACATGCAACAAGTAGTTAAGAAAGAAGTGATTAAATTATTAGATGCAGGATTGATCTATCCTATCTCTAACTCGAAGTGGGTGATTCCATGCAAGTTGTTCCCAAGAAAGGGGGGATGACAGTGGTGACTAATGAGAAGAACGAGTTGATTCCAACGAGGACAGTCACGGGGGCGGGTGAGTTTGTATTGATTATCGCAAATTGAACAATGCCATAAGGAAGGACCATTTCCCAATTCCTTTTATTGATCAGATGTTGGAGCTTTTGTCAGGGCAACAATTTTACTCTTTCCTTGATGGCTTTTTAGGTTATTTCCACATACCTATTGCTCCAGAGGATCAGGAAAAGACAACCTTTACATGCTCGTACGACACCTTTGCATATTGCCGCATGCCGTTTGGGTTTTGTAACGCTCTAGCTACTTTTCAGCGTTGTATGGTAGCTATATTCCAGGACATGATCGAGGACTCCATGGAGGTTTTCATAGATGACTTTTCTGTGTTTGGGAGTTACTTTGACTCCTGTTTGGAGCATTTGAGAAGAAGATGGCTTGATGCGAGGAGACCAACCTCATGCTGAACTGGGAGAACTGCCACTTTATGGTGAAGGATGGCATCATTTTAGGGCACAAGATTTCATACCCGGGGCTTGAGGTTGACAAGGCAAAGGTTGAGACTATCAGCAAGCTTCCACTACCCACACTAGTGAAATCTATTTGGAGTTTTTTAGGCCACGCTGGTTTTTATCGACGTTTCATTAGAGATTTCTCTAAGATTGTGAGGCCGATGACGTAACTCCTAGAGAAGATGTGCCATTTATGTTTCTGAAGAATGTAAAAGTGCTTTTGAGCTTCTAAAGGAGAGGTTGGTGAATGCTCCGACTATGGTCGCCCTGGATTGGACTTTACCTTCGAGTTGATGTGCGACACTAGTGACTATGCGATAGGAGCGATTTTAGGTCAGCGTAAGGACAAACATTTTCACCTAATCTGTTACATGAGTAAGATGCTCATAGATGCGCAAGAGCATTACACCACGACAGAGAAGGAGTTGTTGGCAGTAGTCTTTGCATTCGATAAGTTTAGATCTTATCTTGTCCTTTCAAAGACTATTGATTACACGGATCATGCTGCACTCAAGTATTTGTTTAGTAATAAGAACACTAAGCACGATTGATACGATGGATTTTGCTGCTTCAAGAGTTTGACATTGAGACTAGGGATAAGAAAGGAGCAGAGAATGTTGCAGCTGATCATTTGTCACGTTTAGAGGACTCTGGGCATGTGGAGATTAGGGAAGACATGATTGCTAATAACTTTCCTCATGAGACACTTATGTTTGTGAAAGCACAGAAAGAGGGTTTTCCATGGTTTGTAGATCTGGCTAATTACTTAGCAATAGGAGTTCTGATGAGAGGCATGACACATCAGCAAAAGAAGAATTTCTTTGCAGATGTTAAGCATTACATTTGGGATGACCCCTACCTCTTCCGCATTGGAGCAGATCAGATCATACGCAGGTGCGTACATGGTGATGAGGCAAGAAGGATTTTGAGACATTGCCACTCAGGACCAACAGGTGGCCACTTTGGAGCGAGTTTGACAACAAAAAAAGTATTTGACGCTGGGTTTTATTGGCCGACAATCTTTAAGGACGCACATGAGTATGTGAGGAGTTGTGACATGTGTCAGAGAGTAGGAAATATCTCATTCCAGAATAAGATGCCACAGACTGCTTTTCAACCATGTGAAATTTTCGATTTGTGGGGCATCGATTTCATGGGCCCGTTTCCGCAATCTCACGGGAACAAGTACATCTTAGTAGCCGTAGACTATGTTTCAAATGGGTGGAGGCTGAAGCCTTGCCCACGAATGATGCTAGGGTTGTAGTGAGATTCATTAAAAAGTTATTTTCCCGCTTTGGTACCCCCAAAGCCCTGATCAGTGATCAAGGGACCACTTCTTCAATGCGCGGATGGAGAAAGCCTTGCAACACTATGGGGTCACCCATCGGCTAGCAACGGCTTATCATGTATAGACTAGTAGGCAATTCGAGGTATATAATCGGGGTATCAAGCGGATTCTGGAGAAAACAGTTAGATCCAATTGTAAGGATTGGTCTAATAAGTTAGATGATGCACTCTGGGCATTCCGCACGACATATAAGACACCGACCGGTTCTACACGGTTCGGGATGATTTATGGGAAAGCGTGTCGTCTACTAGTGGAGTTGGAGCATCATGTATATTAGGCATTAGGGACAGTGAATTTAGACATGTCTACGGCTAGAGCGAATCAATTTCACTAATTGCACGAGTTGGAGGAATTGAGAGATCATGCGTATGTACACTCGACACAATGCAAGGAACATACAAAAAATTACATGATCGACACCTGAAAGGCATTTCCATACGGAACAATTGTGGGGATCAGGTGTTGCTGTACAATTCGCGATTGAAATTGTTTCATGGAAAAGTAAAATCCTGATGGTCGGGACCATACACTGTGCGCGAGGTATTTCCATACGGAACAATTGAAATCACGAAAAAGGGTGGGGAGAAGTTTATGGTAAATGACCATTGTTTGAAGCATTACATTAGCGGACCAATGATTGAGAATGAGGAAGAAGTGGTTGACCTCGCTCCTATTGGAACTCGATTGAGAGGTTCGAGTCTGGTTGACGACTCGTAAATAAACCAAGCGCTTCTAGGAGGCAACCCGAGGGTTTGTTTAATTTTTGAATTTTATTTTTACTTTTTATTTTTAATTCTTCATACCGAATGATTCTATGTTTGTCTTTGATTTGAAGTTATTGCTCGGAGCTGAATAATCATTTGCTTGAGGTCCTTAGTCAAGTTAAAGTGTGAGGATGATACGTACATTTTCAGTGGACCTTCTGTCATTACACGCTATATATAAGGGGAGTTTTAGTTTCCCATTTCTTACACTTTTATTACCTTAATTGCTTATATCTATGTGCTCGAACATTAGGGACAATGTTCAATTTAAGTGTGGAGATGGGGTTAGTTGGCAAAACTGAAACATTCTGTATTTTGGTTTGATAATATTGTAAAATTTTGATGAATCCTGAAGAAAAGAAAAAAAAGAAAAAAAATTCAAAAAACAAAAAACCAAAAAAAACAAAAGAAAAACAAAAACACTAAGTACAACTCATCCACACATATAAACACGACTTGCACGAATCATGATGTGATGCTGAATAGCACTAACCAGTTCAACTTAGAGCATGATTAACTTTTCAAGTCACTGGATTAAGTTAACTTAACAAGCGTTTTTTTAAAATGGTATAGATGTCTAATAAGTGAGATAAATTGAGAGATGAAACGTGCAATTGTCCACAACTTATACCCTGAGTACCTCCGTTTTCATGTGAGATTGAGCCTTTAATTCTTGATTATTTGCATTTTGCATGCATTTCTTTGTTTGAGCGTTTATATCACACGATCACATGCATTTTAGAACTTGTCTAGGTTATACGTGTTGAGACCATGAACTTTGGACTTGCACTGAAGTGATAGAGGCACCTAGGATTTAGCCTTGTGTTTAGCTTGTGACTGCCCTACCCCGAAATTATCCACTAGTTAGCCATGTTAAGCAATTTATTCACCGTTTCCTTTAGTTTACACCCATGTTAAACTAGCCTTTGTTCATTTAAGCCCTTTTTGTGTTAACTTGAGTGTTTTATAAAATCCAGCTAGGTTAGTGTTTACATAGTGTGATTTAATTGTTACGTTCGATTAGTTAAAAGAAAAAAAAGTGAGGAAAAATGGAAAAAAATAAAAAAAAGAGAAAAAAAGTGAAAAAAATATCTCTATTAGTAGTAGTTTGTAATGGATTCAAGTTTGGTCCTTTTTTTATTTATCATTTGCGTATTATGTTCGTGTTTAGGCTAGCGAAGTCGGATTTCTCTAACACCTTAGCCTTGTTTTCCCTGTTTTTTTCCTACCCATCACCTTAGCCACGTTACAACCCATGTTAAGACCTACTTGATTTGTGCAAAGTTTCAATGGTTAGTTGGTATAGATGTGATAATTTTACAAGCTTATGATAATGTCGTGTCGTAATGATATCAAGAGTACCGTTGATATAAACCAGTACATCTTAAACTAGTCCGCTAAACAAACCGAGAGGATAAAACATTGTGAGAAGTTGTGGACTATTGTGTGTTTAGAATCTTTCAATGAGCTCTTTAATTAGTAAGTTTATTTTTCAAAATCAGTATTATTCGTTTGTTTAATTGTAATTCTGTTGATTGTGACGTGATTGTTGATTATGTCTTTTGGGAAAACAAGTGGTGTTAATTTAATTGCATCATGTATTTAACTTGTTGATGTTAGATATCTCATGTGATGAGTTTTGCTTAAGGACAAACAAACTTTAAGTGTGAGAATATTTGATGTGGTCTAAACTATGTATATTATATAAAAATTTCCTACGTTTTTTAGCGACTCTTGGGTATTATTAAACAATTTTACTTGTATTTGGTTCACATCCATATTAAATGAGTTTGAAGAGATTATAAGCTCTAAACTATATATATTTTAACAAAACTTGTGACGAACGAGTAAAACTTCAAATATGTTAATTATCAATATTACTATTATTAATTTAGTCAAAATTTAAGTTCGCTAGTTATTATATTATAAACGTACTATTATTAAAGGGGGTATTTGTGATCCATGTATAGAAATTCAATAGTCGATTAGTTGTTTAACTATTTTTATTGGTTATATTATTTTGTTTTGACACTAGTTTAAGCCCATATAATATTAATTTTTGAAGACCATATGAATTGTGGTGGTGGGCCACCATGTGAAAAAAAGACATCCCCACAACATAGAAAAGGGACGCACGTGAATAAAAGACATACCCACAACATCCCCACTACCTACGTTGGGTTGAAAACTATCATGTTTTGACTAATATTTGATTTTAATTTCGTATATTCGTTTATTAATCTTAGAGCTTGATTATTCTCTCAATTAAATATAAATATGTGTATTGAGTTTTGAAAGTTATTACCATGCTCGTGTATGTTTGATCTTGATTGATTGTGTGACATCAAGATTAGGTTTGCACATTAAAATTAATTACTTGTGTTTTTAATTTTAAATTTTGATTATAGATAATCTTAGGAGTATTGGTTATGATTTGATAGTATTTTTCAATGTTCTACCTTATCTAGAACCTAGGGGTTATAGATAATGCTTAAAACCTCCTACCCATTGCTTGTTAGGTTGAGATTTCGCAAGTGCGTGTTTGCCTTTCATTCGTGGTGTTAGTGTTTTAGGGTATTTAATGGATTTAATCAAGTTGTCCTTTGTCTTAGGGTTAGAAAATATAATCTTAATGATATTGTGGTAGAAAACCTAGGGTGATCTTCCATTGAACATTTTAATAAACCTATCTAGTGCCTTACACGTGTCTTGGGTTTTTAGGGAGTAGCAACATACCTAGTTAACCCTAGATCCGCATTTTTAGAGATATCCATATGAGTCATTACCTGTTAGGTCTAGGATCAGTAGATCTAGTCTATTTTGTATAAGCTTAGTACTTGAATTAATATCTGTATTGAATGGTTGTAATTCATTGTTGTGTATGCATTTATATATAGGTTAACCAATTTATATGTGTGTTGATTTATGTATGGTTGCAGGTACAAACATTATACTTGGTCAATTCTGAAATTGACTAAGTGTAAGAAACATCTACGGATGAACATTTTGTTCTTTTGTAGATATGTTTTTACAAGTAAAATGCATCCATAGATCTTCTGTGAAGATTGTTTTGGAAGAACAAGATTGCTTCGGAAGAACAAGACTTCTGCGGAAGAACAAAACATCTACAGAAGACAATATTCATGCAGAGTCCAAACACTTGCATAATACAAGTGTTACAAGTCAACAAGTTAACAAGGCAGTTATGCGAATCCCGAGAAATCCGATGACTCCTTAAGAGAAACAATTGAATTCCTAAGGATTCTGGTGTTTCCTTTAAAAGAAACATTATTGTGTATATAAATGGATCCTAGGTTTTGAATCATGGGCGGCTTCAATAGCAATACAACAATTCCACAACAGCAAACATCACATCAAATCTCACAATCAAACCCTAGCAGCCGTCGCATCATTCATCACAAAGTTTAATATCATTCATTCATTATTTGTAATCATTAACATGTTTTAATGAAATACATATTATTCATTAATTGTGTTTCTTTTAGTGTGTTCTTGAATCTTTACTGATATTGAAAACAATTAAACCAAGCCAACATTGATTCCGCGAACGTTGACTTGCTTTTAATCGACACTGATAATTCCTGATTGTGATCCTTGGATTCACATTACCTTTATGTCATTACATGTTAGTTAGATCCATGCCTAGGTAGTCATTTAACATATTTTATCGTATTCAAGTTTCAAAGTTCGAATTCTTATTTGATTATTCCTTTCGTCGTGTTTCCATTAATTAATTTTAGTCAAATTGTTTGTTTTGTTAATTAATATTAATTACTTAAAATATTAAAATTAATTAGGTTAGAAGTCGACAAACGTTTATTATCGAGAGCCACCATTAGTGTCCACGGATTCGCTATCCGGACTTACCTAAACTTTACTATATCACGACTGGTACACTTGTCGTTTGTGTGAAGTTTAGTTGGGAATTTCCAATTTTTAAAACTAATTTGTGAAAAATGTTTTTATAATAATTTAATATATATAATTTTCACACATCAAGTTTTTGGCGCCGTTGCCGGGGAACACTCTTTTGGCGATTTTGAGAACGACCCGAATCGGGGATCTAGTAATTTGTTTTCTAGTTTAGAGTTTATTTTTTTAATTTATTTTCCTCTTATTTGCTTAACTGTGCCTTTAGTTACTTTTTTTATTTTTTATTTTCTTTTATTTTTTCATGCTTTAATTAATTAGGTAAATTTATTTTTTTTCCTTTTTACTTTCTTTTGTTTATGCGTCACACCCATTCTGCCAGACCAGAATTCAGCCACTTGTCGATCTAGAGCGTGTGTTCGATCGACATTCGAACGAGTCTGACACAGAGCTTGAGACTGAAGAAGATTCATACGACAGTGAATCCACTCACGCCACCGATGCACAATGGCCGAAGAAACAACCACCAATGAGGAGAGTGATTGCCGACTACGCCAAGTCCACTGCTACGGGAGCTAGGTCTAGTATTGCATGTCCACCAATCACTGCCAACAATTGGCAAATCCCTCCCCAAATCATTTCATGGTCACTAATACTGTTCAATTCCACGGGTTGCCTGATGAAGACCCAAATTCTCACTTGACTCGCTTTGCGAGGATCTGTGACACCTTTTAGGTGAATGGTATTTCTAAGGACGCATGCAAGTTGTGGCTCTTCCCATTCTCTCTTACTGACCATGCCCATAGTTGGCTTGAGTCCCTGCCCACAGGATCCATCGCTACCTGGGCTGATATGCAACATAAGTTTTTGTGTAAGTACTTTCCCTCTTTGAAGACCGCTCGTCTGAGGAGCATGATTCATTCATTTCAGCAGAAGCCGGGAGAGACTTTCTACGAGACATGGGAGCGTATTAAGGAGCTAGTGCATAAGTGTCCACACCATGGTTGGAGGATTGGGCGTTGATTGAGAAGTTCTACAATGGAATTACTCCTGCAACAAGGAACATGTTGGATACTACTACCGGTGGTAATATCATGACCACCAAGACCGTTGAGGAGTGTAACATGATGTTTGAGGACCTAGCCATGAGTAGTTATGAGTGTCCTGATTCTAGAGCCCTAGTTGCTGCTCAACAAGGAGTGCACCAAGTTGATTCTAGCACTGCTTTAGCCACCCAGGTTGAGGCATTAGCTAAGATGGTAGCAAACCTGGAGAAGAAAAGGGAACATGCCTGTGAGATTTGTCAGGGTGGTCATGATACTATTGATTGTCCTAATTCTGATGATAGTTTTCAGGAGTAGGTTGACTTTGTCAGCAATCCCAACTGGATGCAAGGAAATGCCTATGGTAATTCCTATAATCCTGGTTGGAGGAATCAGCAGAACTGCGCAGGAGTGGAAACCAACCGGGTTTCAACCGCGTACTCAGAGTTTATTTTAGAATTAGAGTTCGAGTACTAGTTAGACTAGTGGCATAGGTCAGGGGGAGAGAAGCCCACACTTGAAGAGATGATGATGCAGCAATCACAGATGTTGACTCAGTTCATGGAGAGGGATGACACTAGGTATAAGGAAGCACATGCTAGAGATCAAGCATATCAAGTTAGGTTCCAGGAGAACGAGGCCATGATCAAGAATCAAGGAGCATTATTGCAGAATATAAAGGACTGTGGGTCACTTATCAGATATGTTTCAGGAAAGACAACCTGGAGCCCTACCTAGTAATGTAGTGAAGAATCCAAATGTGCATGTGAAAGTTATGATGATAAGAAGTGGTAAATCATATGGTGTGGTTGAGCCTCCTGAAGTGATTGAAAAGGAGGTCAATGAGGAGATAGAGATAGAGGCTCCTGCTGTCAAGGTGCAACAGAGGCTGTGCGCAACAAGTACAACACAACCAGAGGAGTGGAGAGAAGGTTGCTAAGAAGAAGAAGACGAAGGAGCCATTAGTCCATTTTGACAGACTTCCATATCCAGGATGATTGGCTCAGCATTAGTCTGAGGAGCAATATGACAAGTTCCTTGAGATGTTTAAGCAGCTCAAGGTGAACTTACCTTTTGTAGAGGCATTACAGCACATGCCTAAGTATGCTAAGTTTCTAAAGGATCTGCTCACGAATAAGAAGAAATTGGAGCAGATCTCAAATGTGACGTTAAGTGAGGAGTGTTCGGCTGCTGTGCTGAACAAACTACCACAAAAAGGTGCTGATCCGGGTAGTTTTACTATTCCATGTATCATAGGTGGTTTGTCTGTGAGCAGTGCATTGGTAGGTCTAGGGGCTTGCATCAATTTGATGCTATATTCTTTATTTTCTAAGCTAGATCTAGGCGAGCCAGCACCGACACACATGAGCATTCAGTTGGCAGATAGGTTAGTGAAGTATCTATGAAGGATTGTAGAGAAGATGCTCGTTAAGGTGGATAAGTTTGTTTTTCCAGTTGATTTCGTGATCTTAGATATGGATGAGGACGAGAAGGTCCCATTGATTTTAGGACGACCTTTCCTGGCTACTACAAGGGCATTGATTAATGTCCTTGACGGCAGTAACCTTACGAGTTGCAGATGAAACGGTTACTTTGGACGTGAACAAATCCATGAAGAACACACATGATCAGAATGATACCTTGTACTTCATAGATACCATTTGGACACAGGTGACTATGATTTTTCGAGAGTTTATCATATCAGATCAGACAGACTCACAAATCCTGGTTAGGGAGAATCAAGAAATCGAGTTGACCGCATTTGACTTTGATCATGACTCGGTAGATCGTGAGAGTCCGCCTCTCAAGGAGGCTAACGTGTGTGAGGTAATTACGAGGGAGGAACCAATAGAGAAGTCGTCAGTTGAGACTCCTCCATCCTTAGAGTTTAAAGAATTATCGTCTCACTTAGAGTATGCATTTCTGGATGAGGAATCTCAGTTACCTGTCATCATTTTGCTGGATTGATAGAGGAGGAGAAGAAGAGACTGGTAGATATGCTGAAGGCACACAAATAGGCGATTGCATGGAAGCTAATGGATATCAACCCTCCGTTTTGCACCCATAAGATACTTATGGAAGATGAGTATAAGCCTGTTAGATAGAGTCAAAGGAGATTAAATCCTAACATGCAACAAGTAGTTAAGAAAGAAGTGATTAAATTATTAGATGCAGGATTGATCTATCCTATCTCTAACTCGAAGTGGGTGATTCCCATGCAAGTTGTTCCCAAGAAAGGGGGGATGACAGTGGTGACTAATGAGAAGAACGAGTTGATTCCAACGAGGACAGTCACCGGGGCGGGTGAGTTTGTATTGATTATCGCAAATTGAACAATGCCATAAGGAAGGACCATTTCCAATTCCTTTTATTGATCAGATGTTGGAGCTTTTGTCAGGGCAACAATTTTACTCTTTCCTTGATGGCTTTTAGGTTATTTCCACATACCTATTGCTCCAGAGGATCAGGAAAAGACAACCTTTACATGCTCGTACGACACCTTTGCATATTGCCGCATGCCGTTTGGGTTTTGTAACGCTCTAGCTACTTTTCAGCGTTGTATGGTAGCTATATTCCAGGACATGATCGAGGACTCCATGGAGGTTTCATAGATGACTTTTCTGTGTTTGGGAGTTACTTTGACTCCTGTTTGGAGCATTTGGAGAAGATGTTGGCTTGATGCGAGGAGACCAACCTCATGCTGAACTGGGAGAACTGCCACTTTATGGTGAAGGATGGCATCATTTTAGGGCACAAGATTTCATACCCGGGGCTTGAGGTTGACAAGGCAAAGGTTGAGACTATCAGCAAGCTTCCACTACCACACTAGTGAAATCTATTTGGAGTTTTTAGGCCACGCTGGTTTTTATCGACGTTTCATTAGAGATTTCTCTAAGATTGTGAGGCCGATGACGTAACTCCTAGAGAAAGATGTGCCATTTATGTTTTCTGAAGAATGTAAAAGTGCTTTTGAGCTTCTAAAGGAGAGGTTGGTGAATGCTCCGACTATGGTCGCCTGGATTGGACTTTACCTTTCGAGTTGATGTGCGACACTAGTGACTATGCGATAGGAGCGATTTTAGGTCAGCGTAAGGACAAACATTTTCACCTAATCTGTTACATGAGTAAGATGCTCATAGATGCGCAAGAGCATTACACCACGACAGAGAAGGAGTTGTTGGCAGTAGTCTTTGCATTCGATAAGTTTAGATCTTATCTTGTCCTTTCAAAGACTATTGATTACACGGATCATGCTGCACTCAAGTATTTGTTTAGTAATAAGAACACTAAGCACGATTGATACGATGGATTTTGCTGCTTCAAGAGTTTGACATTGAGACTAGGGATAAGAAGGAGCAGAGAATGTTGCAGCAGCTGATCATTTGTCACGTTTAGAGGACTCTGGGCATGTGGAGATTAGGGAAGACATGATTGCTAATAACTTTCCTCATGAGACACTTATGTTTGTGAAAGCACAGAAAGAGGGTTTTCCATGGTTTGTAGATCTGGCTAATTACTTAGCAATAGGAGTTCTGATGAGAGGCATGACACATCAGCAAAAGAAGAATTCTTTGCAGATGTTAAGCATTACATTTGGGATGACCCCTACCTCTTCCGCATTGGAGCAGATCAGATCATACGCAGGTGCGTACATGGTGATGAGGCAAGAAGGATTTGAGACATTGCCACTCAGGACCAACAGGTGGCCACTTTGGAGCGAGTTTGACAACAAAAAAAGTATTTGACGCTGGGTTTTATTGGCCGACAATCTTTAAGGACGCACATGAGTATGTGAGGAGTTGTGACATGTGTCAGAGAGTAGGAAATATCTCATTCCAGATAAGATGCCACAGACTGCTTTTCAACCATGTGAAATTTTCGATTTGTGGGGCATCGATTTCATGGGCCCGTTTCCGCAATCTCACGGGAACAAGTACATCTTAGTAGCCGTAGACTATGTTTCCAAATGGGTGGAGGCTGAAGCCTTGCCCACGAATGATGCTAGGGTTGTAGTGAGATTCATTAAAAAGTTATTTTCCCGCTTTGGTACCCCCAAAGCCCTGATCAGTGATCAAGGGACCCACTTCTTCAATGCGCGGATGGAGAAAGCCTTGCAACACTATGGGGTCACCCATCGGCTAGCAACGGCTTATCATGTATAGACTAGTAGGCAATTCGAGGTATATAATCGGGGTATCAAGCGGATTCTGGAGAAAACAGTTAGATCCAATTGTAAGGATTGGTCTAATAAGTTAGATGATGCACTCTGGGCATTCCGCACGACATATAAGACACCGACCGGTTCTACACGGTTCGGGATGATTTATGGGAAAGCGTGTCGTCTACTAGTGGAGTTGGAGCATCATGTATATTAGGCATTAGGGACAGTGAATTTAGACATGTCTACGGCTAGAGCGAATCAATTTCACTAATTGCACGAGTTGGAGGAATTGAGAGATCATGCGTATGTACACTCGACACAATGCAAGGAACATACAAAATAATTACATGATCGACACCTGAAAGGCATTTCCATACGGAACAATTGTGGGGATCAGGTGTTGCTGTACAATTCGCGATTGAAATTGTTTCATGGAAAAGTAAAATCCCGATGGTCGGGACCATACACTGTGCGCGAGGTATTTCCATACGGAACAATTGAAATCACGAAAAAGGGTGGGGAGAAGTTTATGTAAATGACCATTGTTTGAAGCATTACATTAGCGGACCAATGATTGAGAATGAGGAAGAAGTGTTGACCTCGCTCCTATTGGAACTCGATTGAGAGGTTCGAGTCTGGTTGACGACTCGTAAATAACCAAGCGCTTCTAGGAGGCAACCCGAGGGTTGTTTAAATTTTTGAATTTTATTTTTACTTTTTATTTTTAATTCTTCATACCGAATGATTCTATGTTTGTCTTTGATTTGAAGTTATTGCTCGGAGCTGAATATCATTTGCTTGAGGTCCTTAGTCAAGTTAAAGTGTGAGGATGATACGTACATTTTCAGTGGACCTTCTGTCATTACACGCTATATATAAGGGAGTTTAGTTTTCCCATTTCTTACACTTTTATTACCTTAATTGCTTATATCTATGTGCTCGAACATTAGGGACAATGTTCAATTTAAGTGTGGAGATGGGGTTAGTTGGCAAAACTGAAACATTCTGTATTTTGGTTTGATAATATTGTAAAATTTTGATGAATCCTGAAGAAAAGAAAAAAAGAAAAAAAAATTCAAAAAACAAAAAAACCAAAAAACAAAAGAAAAAACAAAAACACTAAGTACAACTCATCCACACATATAAACACGACTTGCACGAATCATGATGTGATGCTGATAGCAAACCAGTTCAACTTAGAGCATGATTAACTTTTCAAGTCACTGGATTAAGTTAACTTAACAAGCGTTTTTTTAAAATGGTATAGATGTCTAATAAGTGAGATAAATTGAGAGATGATAAACGTGCAATTGTCCACAACTTATACCCTGAGTACCTCCGTTTTCATGTGAGATTGAGCCTTTAATTCTTGATTATTGCATTTTGCATGCATTTCTTTGTTTGAGCGTTTATATCACACGATCACATGCATTTTAGAACTTGTCTAGGTTATACGTGTTGAGACCATGAACTTTGGACTTGCACGAAGTGATAGAGGCACCTAGGATTTAGCCTTGTGTTTAGCTTGTGACTGCCCTACCCGAAATTATCCACTAGTTAGCCATGTTAAGCAATTTATTCACCGTTTCCCTTAGTTTACACCCATGTTAAACTAGCTTTGTTCATTTAAGCCCTTTTTTGTGTTAACTTGAGTGTTTATAAAATCCAGCTAGGTTAGTGTTTA
Organism: Flaveria trinervia; assembly: GCA_025506515.1. Lineage (NCBI taxonomy): Eukaryota > Viridiplantae > Streptophyta > Magnoliopsida > Asterales > Asteraceae > Flaveria > Flaveria trinervia. Next base: position 57,321,240 of record CM046446.1, on the reverse strand, counting down.
CATAGTGTGATTTAATTGTTACGTTCGATTAGTTAAAAGAAAAAAAAAGTGAGGAAAAAATGGAAAAAAATAAAAAAAAAGAGAAAAAAAGTGAAAAAAATATCTCTATTAGTAGTTAGTTTGTTAATGGATTCAAGTTTGGTCCTTTTTTTTATTTATCATTTGCGTATTATGTTCGTGTTTAGGCTAGCGAAGTCGGATTTCTCTAACACCTTAGCCTTGTTTTTCCCTTGTTTTTTTCCTACCCATCACCTTAGCCACGTTACAACCCATGTTAAGACCTACTTGATTTGTGCAAAGTTTCAATGGTTAGTTGGTATAGATGTGATAATTTTACAAGCTTATGATAATGTCGTGTCGTAATGATATCAAGAGTACCGTTGATATAAACAGTACATCTTAAACTAGTCCGCTAAACAAACCGAGAGGATAAAACATTGTGAGAAGTTGTGGACTATTGTGTGTTTAGAATCTTTCAATGAGCTCTTTAATAGTAAGTTTATTTTTCAAAATCAGTATTATTCGTTTGTTTAATTGTAATTCTGTTGATTGTGACGTGATTGTTGATTATGTCTTTTGGGAAAAACAAGTGGTGTAATTTAATTGCATCATGTATTTAACTTGTTGATGTTAGATATCTCATGTGATGAGTTTTGCTTAAGGCAAACAAACTTTAAGTGTGAGAATATTTGATGTGGTCTAAACTATGTATATTATATATAAAAATTTCCTACGTTTTTTAGCGACTCTTGGGTATTATTAAACAATTTTACTTGTATTTGGTTCACATCCATATTAAATGAGTTTGAAGAGATTATAAGCTCAAAACTATATATATTTTTAACAAAACTTGTGACGAACGAGTAAAACTTCAAATATGTTAATATCAATATTACTATTATTAATTTAGTCAAAATTTAAGTTCGCTAGTTATTATATTATAACGTACTATTATTAAAGGGGGTTATTTGTGATCCATGTATAGAAATTCAATAGTCGATTTAGTTGTTTAACTATTTTTATTGGTTATATTATTTTGTTTTGACACTAGTTTAAGCCCATATAATATATTTTTGAAGACCATATGAATTGTGTTGGTGGGCACCATGTGAAAAAAAGACATCCCCACAACATAGAAAAGGGACGCACGTGAATAAAAGACATACCCACAACATCCCCACTACCTACGTTGGGTTGAAAACTATTCATGTTTGACTAAATATTTGATTTTAATTTCGTATATTTGTTTATAATCTTAGAGCTTGATTATTCTCTCAATTAATATAAATATGTGTATTGAGTTTTGAAAGTTATTACCATGCTCGTGTATGTTTGATCTTGATTGATTGTGTGACATCAAGATTAGGTTGCACATTAAAATTAATTACTTTGTGTTTTAATTTTAATTTTGATTATAGATAATCTTAGGAGTATTGGTTATGATTTGATAGTATTTTCAATGTTCTACCTTATCTAGAACCTAGGGGTTATAGATAATGCTTAAAACCTCCTACCCATTGCTTGTTAGGTTGAGATTTCGCAAGTGCGTGTTGCCTTTCATTCGTGGTGTTAGTGTTTTAGGGTATTTAATTGGATTTAATCAAGTTGTCCTTTGTCTTAGGGTTAGAAAATATAATCTTAATGATATTGTGGTAGAAAACCTAGGGGTGATCTTCCATTGAACATTTTAATAAACCTATCTAGTGCCTTACACGTGTCTTTGGTTTTTTAGGGAGAGTAGCAACATACTAGTTAACCCTAGATCCGCATTTTTAGAGATATCCATATGAGTCATTACCTGTTAGGTCTAGGATCAGTAGATCTAGTCTATTTTGTATAAGCTTAGTACTTGAATTAATATCTGTATTGAATGGTTGTAATTCATTGTTGTGTATGCATTATATATATAGGTTAACCAATTTATATGTGTGTTGATTTATGTATGGTTGCAGGTAAAACATTATACTTGGTCAATTCTGAAATTGACTAAGTGTAAGAAACATCTACGGATGAACATTTTGTTCTTTTGTAGATATGTTTCTTACAAGTAAAATGCATCCATAGATCTTCTGTGAAGATTGTTTTGGAAGAACAAGATTGCTTCGGAAGAACAAGACTTCTGCGGAAGAACAAAACATCTACAGAAGACAATATTCATGCAGAGTCCAAACACTTGCATAATACAAGTGTTACAAGTCAACAAGTTAACAAGGCAGTTATGCGAATCCCGAGAAATCCGATGACTCCTTAAGAGAAACAATTGAATTCCTAAGGATTCTGGTGTTTCCTTTAAAAGAAACATCATTGTGTATATAAATGGATCCTAGGTTTTGAATCATGGGCGGCTTCAATAGCAATACAACAATTCCACAACAGCAAACATCACATCAAATCTCACAATCAAACCCTAGCAGCCGTCGCATCATTCATCACAAAGTTTAATATCATTCATTCATTATTGTAATCATTAACATGTTTTAATGAAATACATATTATTCATTAATTGTGTTTCTTTTAGTGTGTTCTTGAATCTTTACTGATATTGAAACAATTAAACCAAGCCAACATTGATTCCGCGAACGTTGACTTGCTTTAATCGACACTGATAATTCCTGATTGTGATCCTTGGATTCACATTACCTTTATGTCATTACATGTTAGTTAGATCCATGCCTAGGTAGTCATTTAACATATTTTATCGTATTCAAGTTTCAAAGTTCGAATTCTTATTTGATTATTCCTTTCGTCGTGTTTCCATTAATTAATTTTAGTCAAATTGTTGTTTTGTTAATTAATATTAATTACTTAAAATATTAAAATTAATTAGGTTAGAAGTCGACAAACGTTTATTATCGAGAGCCACCATTAGTGTCCACGGATTCGCTATCCGGACTTACCTAAACTTTACTATATCACGACTGGTACACTTGTCGTTTGTGTGAAGTTTAGTTGGGAATTTCCAATTTTTAAAACTAATTTGTGAAAAATGTTTTATAATAATTTAATATATATAATTTTCACACATGAAGTTTTAAGGAACATGCAACTGTTAATGTTGTTTCTTAGCCAATTAATGATGATGATGTTTCTCTTTCATTCGATCAGTCCTCATTGAATGACATTGAAACAACAACGGACCAAGTGTTCATATTCCTGAGCCAAATATATCAAACTTGGATCTATCTTTGCAACTGGAAGTGATTCAGACTAGGATTCACAACACTCATCTAGCTAAGAACATCATAGGAGAAGTCTCTGAAGGTGTGAGAACAAGGGGACAAACTCATCATGGGAATAAACTGCCTGTACTCATGCTTCTTGTCTCAGATGGAACCCAAGAAAGTAGAAGAAGCCTTAAAAGACAGTAGTTGGGTTGAATCAATGCAAGAGGAATTTCTTCAATTCAAGAGACAAAAGGTTTGGAACCTTTGCCCGCTACCATCTGGTCAAGTACCTATAGGCACCAAATGGGTTTTAAGGAACAAGAGAGATAATAAAGGCTTGATCATCAAGAAAAAAGCTAGACTTGTTGTTCAAGGATACACCCAAGAGGAGGGAATTGATTATATTGATGTCTTTGCACATGTTGCAAGACTTGAGGCAGTTAGAATCTTCCTTTCTTATGTTGCATCCAAGAATTTTACTGTCTATCAACTTGATGTCAAGTGTGCCTTTATTTATAGAAATATAGATAGAGAGATCTATGTGTGCCAACCTCTGGGATTTGAAGACCCATAACACCCCAATATGTGTACAAACTGGATAGAGCTCTTTATGGGCTGCACTAGGCACCCAGGCTGTGGTACGAGACTTTGTCTTAGTTTCCTAAAGAATTATTACACCAAAGGAACCACTGATAAGACTCTTTTATTAAAAAGTTTGGGAAAGACATATTGCTCGTTTAGGTCTATGTTGATGATATCATATTTGGTTCTTCAAATGACCAAATTTGTAAAGACTTTGAGAGCATTATAAAGAAGAAGTTTGAGATGAGTTTAATCGGAAAATGGACTTTTTCCTTGGAATTCAGGTGAAGTAGATGAAGGAAGTGTTCTTTATCAATCGATCTAAGTATTTATGATATCTTAGAGAGATTTGATATGAAGGATTGCAAGCCAGCCAAGAACCCATACCAAGAAACCATGACCTTTGTCCTGACTCTAAGGGGGAGGATACTGATCAACATCAGTATAGGGCAATCTTCGGTTCTCTGATGTATCTCAAAGCAAGTAGACCAGATATCATGTTTTCTACATGTATTTTTGCAAGATATCAGGCTGCTCTAAAGGTGTCTCACCTAGTTGCTGCCAAGAGAATCCTTAGATACCTCAAAGGAGCACCTAATAGTTCTTTGGTATCCTAGGAATAGCAACTTCAATCTTTATGGCTACTTAGATAGTGACTATGGTGGCCGCAACATTAACAAGAAATCCACATCAGGAGGATGTCATTTCTTGGTGAAAGGATCATCTCATGGCAATGCAAGAAGCAATTCTATGTTTTTACATCTGTTGCTGAAGCTGAATACATTGCTGCTGCAAGTTGCTGTGCTAAGCTACTGTGGATTCAAAACCAGATGCTAGACTATGGATTCAATTTCATGAGCACTCCTATAACATTGACAACAATAGTGCTATCTCCATCACTGAAAATCTTGTAAAGCACTCCAAGATAAAGCATATTGATATCAGGTACCATTTCATTAGAGATATTCATGAGAAAAACCTAATCAAACTAATCAAAGTTGACTAAAATGAACAATATGTTGATGTTCACTAAGGCTTTTGATGAACAAAAATTTAATTATCTTATTACAGCTATTGGGATGATAACATTGATTAGTCTATCTCACTTGAAAAAACTTTTAGAAATGTGTAATGCCTTTTGTCAAACAATCTAAGCCCCATTACAATAGCTTAAATTTCTAAGTATGGGTTTTTCCCAAGAGAAATTAACCTTCGGAAGAATTGTTTCATATCTTCCGAAGCTAAATTTCTCCAAAGGGAATTCTTCTCGGAAGTGTTTAATTCTTGAAATAAGCGATTGATTATATATCAGATCTACTTCCGAAGCATATCAACTCTCTGTTCAGAAAGCACCACTATACTCTCGGAAGTAATAAATTACATTCGGAAGTAAAATTGGCTTCGGAAGAGGTTTACCTTTGGAAATCCCATATGCTTGAAAACTTCCCTACTCTGTAATGGAAATCTTTGGGCCCCACATAGTAAAAAGTAAAGATTTTCTTAATGATGTTGGATTTTTTAAATGGTTTTTAACCTTACCGCCACTGTCACATCTTACCCCAAACTATCTTTTCACCTTATCCATAACCCCCAAAATCGCCATTCCACCCATTTAAATAAATCCTGACTCTTCACTTTAATATTTTTACCAAATTTACTGTCTAAAGCTTCCTTCATCCCAAATTCACTCTGCTCAAACTTGTTTCCCCTATTCTTTCTCACACTGACACTCAACCCTCAACACAACCAAGTCGTACACCTTGACTCTACAGGATGCTGACTTCTTCAGACATCATCTTCTTTCTTACCCAATCTACCTACTTTAGTGCTCTGACTGTGAACCCCACCATTCACTTGAATCACATGGAAGAATTTTGGGGTAACGGTCAAATGTTACTCCTGAATAGAATTAGGGTTATTAGGTCAAGCATTTCTGGCCAGGAGTTAATCATTAATGAACAAGTCATCCAGGAGCATCTGGAGCTCCATGATGAAGGCGCTCTTACTGAGTTCCCCAAATCAGACCTAGATGACACATATCTCCAAAGGGATATGGTGGATGTGAGTAGATCTACAGTGTACAAGTTCGATTTCTCCTACTACTGGAAGTTTCAACTTCACATTGTTCTCCATTGTTTGTCTAACAAGTCTGGGGGATGGGATCAAATCCCATATGAACTGGGCTGCCTAGTTTATAGATTGGTGAAGAGCCTTCGCTTTAAACTACTCAAGTTTTATGCTGACTAACCTCATTGGAAACCTTTAAAAGGACACATCTTTATTTATCCTTGGTTCATCTAGCACATAATCAACTATGAGTTAGACCAGAGTAAGCTTGTTGTGTAGCTACTCTACATGTCCCTCAAATGAGGCCGACCATCTTCAAGATCTTGAAGAGAGTGTCCACTAACTTCACTGGAAGACACACTGACCTTCTTCCAGGTATGATTGAGCCAATGGCCCATGGGACATCCCTGTTCACCCCATAGGTGATGAACCTACACAAGCAACTACCCTCAATTTTCCAAATCTTCCTACTCACCCCATCAAACACACATATCAGAGACGCAAATGAACCCTGCTCAGTCTACTTTGATTGAGCAAGCCCATCCTATTCAAACAAAAAACACTAGAGTGGAATCATGGGCTCCCACTCAATTAGAGGTCTCACCATCCTTCTCATTTGATCTCAATATGGAATTTGAGTCTTCTTAGTCTCAATTCCCTGAGCCCCAACCTAGGCCACAAGCCCTCAAGATAAGTCCTAACACTCTCTTGAGAAACCAAAAAGGGACAACCCCACTAAAGGCTCAATGCCAATAGACATTGACCAAGTCCCGGGTCACTAGGCTTCATTTCCCTATCCTTTAATGACCTTTTAATCAGAACTGATGAGGAGATTACGTCTCTTCATGGCAATGAGGTGATCCACAACACCCTCTAACAGATCAATAGAGTCTAGATGGACCTCTTGTCTCTAGCACACATCAGTTAAAACCAACTGAGGGAGTCCCATGGATGTGGAGGGGACTTATGTAGATTTAGTTGCCACTATTAAAGAAAACTCATTGGATCCTCAGGCCAGTGGTGTTGGGTTTGTTGGACCATTATCAATGTTGCGTAACCATTTAAACATGAAAAACGCAGCAGAATAAAACCTTAATATTATGATTTGTAATCTGAAAATTAAGGCTAATAACATAATAACAACAAACCCAAGAACATAAGATCAAATATATGTGAATCAACTAGCTATCAAGAAGAGATAACACCAAAACAACAACCATGAAACTACCTTTCAGGAGCTGCTGAAAAACGTGAGTTTTGATGAAGATGATGATGTTCTTGAACAGCCAAAACACCAAGGAAAGGTGTCCTCAAGCTTCCATACCCACAAGCATCAAGCAAAGACCATTCTTGCTAGGATTTGTACACTAAAAACCAAAGAAGAAGCTGCTGGAACTACCTTCTAGCCGTGAGTTTCTTCAAGAAAGGAGAGAGTATGTTCTTTTGGTTCTTGCATTTTTTGAGAGAGAAAGAGGTGGAGTGTCTTGCTAGTTAAGAGTGTCTTCTACCAAGACACAAAATGCACCAACCCCTAAAGAAAGGGGCGCCGAAATAGGTAGTTCAAAAGGGGTTCCCCCCCAATTTTAATCACCCATTTAGTTGTAACTAGACACTAATTTAGTTATATAATTAACATTTTAATTGTATAACTCATACACTCCATTATTATTTGATGTTATTTAACTAACTTAAATAACATTTCAAATAATACTCATGAACAAAATATCCATATAAGTTGTTCCATCTCATATACAATTTATTTAGAAAACCTATTTTCTAAATTGGTGTAATTATTTAATTGCATGATCATATCTCAATTAAATGTTAATGGTGTTTGCTAAGCTTGTTATTGGGTATGACCCGATTTGGATCATAACGTACTAACCACATCAATGTTCTATGTGTCTTGGGTATAAAGAATCCAATAATCTCCCACTTGCACAAGATTCATAAAAGATTGATGCAAGCAGTAAATACCTCCTAACAATGGTTTACTACCCTTAATACGCATGACTAAAAGTCATTCAAAACATCATCCCCTTCAAGTATCCAACTTGAAATGATTTAGGTGAATCAATCATTTATCCTCTTGTTACAGATGTCATGTTAAATCCAAGGACACAGAATGATCATTCCTTGTTGTTTTAACTTAATCATGCCTTAGACATCTTGCTCTCAACGAATAAGAGGAACAAACAATTCATCTT